>CATIWQ010145261.1:0-71111 GCA_949673415.1 Euphorbia schlechtendalii | reverse complement strand
TTTCAGAGTTGTCATTTTTTACTTCCTACAAAGTCCCTACCTTGTTGTTATTTGCTTTTGTTTTGTTTGATTTTAAAGTTTATTTTCCTACCATGTTACTACCATGTTCCTACCAGATAGTGCTCCTGTCATGTTTAACTACTAGATAGTTCCTTTCATCAATTATCTATCAGGAAACAACAGTAATACTTCCAGAGTTGTCATTTTTTTACTTCCTACCATGTCCCTACCATGTTGTTATCTCCTTTTATTTTGTTTGATTTTTCAAGTTCATTTTCCTATCATGTTCCTCCTATCATGTTTAACTACTGGATAGTGCTCCTTTCATAAGTAATCTATCAGAAAACTACAATAATATTTCCAGAGTTGTCATTTTTTACTTCCTACTATGTCCCTACCATGTTCCTACCATGTTGCTATCTGCTTCTGTTTTGTTTGATTTTCAAGTTCATTTTCCTACCATGTTCCTACCATGTTACTACCAGATAGTGATCTTGTCCAGTTTAACTACTAGATAGTGCTCCTTATCAGTTATCTATCGGGAAACTACAGTAATATTTCCAGACTTATCATTTTTTTCTTCCTACCATGTCCCTACCATGTTCCTACCTTGTTGCTATATGCTTCTATTTTGTTTGATTTTCAAGTTCATTTTCCTACTATGTTCCTACAATGTTACTACCAGATAGTGATCTTGTCATGTTTAACTACTAGATAGTGATCCTTTTCAATTATCTATCAGGAAACTATAGTAATATTTCTAGAGTTATCATTTTGTACTTCCTACCTTATCCCTACTATGTTCCTGCCATGTTGTTATCTGCTTCCATTTAGTTTGATTTTTCAAATTCACTTTCCTACAATTTTCCTACCTGATAGTCCAATTGTCATGTTTAACTACTAGATAGTGCTCCTTTAATCAGTTATCTATTGGGAAACTACAATAATATTTCCAGAGTTGTTATTTTTTTACTTCCTACCATGTCTTTACCATGTTGTTATTTGCTTCCATTTTGTTTGATTTTCATGTTCATTTTCCTACCATGTTCCTACCAGATAGTGCTCTTGTCATGTTTAACTACTAGATAGTACTCCTTTCATCAATTATCTATCAAGAAACTACAGTAATATTTCCAGAGTTGTCATTTTATACTTTCTACCATGTCCTTAGCATATTCCTACCATGTTGTTATCTGATTCTTTTTTGTTTGATTTTCAAATTCATTTTCCTACCATGTTACTAACATGTTCCTACCAGATAGTGGTTCTGTCATGTTTAGCTATTGGATAGTGTTCCTTTCATCAGTTATCTATCAGGAAACTACAGTAATAATTCCAGAGTTATCATTTATTACTTCCTACCATGTCCCTACCATGTTCCTACCATGTTTTTATCTGCTTCTGTTTTTAAGTTCATTTTCCTACCATGTTCATACCAAATAGTGCTCCTGTCATGTTTAACTACTGGATAGTGCTCCTTTTATCAATAATCTATCAAAAAACTACAATAATTTCCAGAGTTGTCATTTTTTACTTCCTACCATGTCCCTACCATTTTCCTACCATGTTGTTATCTACTTCTGTTTTGTTTGATTTTCAAGTTCATTTTCCTACCATGTTCCTACCATGTTACTACTAGATAGTGATCTTGTCATGTTTAACTACTAGATAGTGCTCCTTTCATTTGTTATCTATTAGGAACCTATAGTAATATTTCCAGACTTATCATTTTCTTCTTCCTACCATGTCCCTACCATGTTCCTACCAGGTTGTTATCTGATTCTATTTTATTTGATTTTCAAGTTCATTTCCTACCATGTTACTACCATGTTCCTACCAGATAGTGCTCTTGTCATGTTTAAATACTCGATAGTGTTCCTTTCATCAGTTATCTTTATGAAACTATAGTAATATTTCCAGAGTTATCATTTTGTACTTCCTACCATGTCCCTACCATGTTTCTACCATGTTGTTATTTGCTTTTGTTTTGTTTAATTTTCAAGTTCATTTTCCTACCATGTTCCTACCATGTTACTACCAGATAGTGATCCTGTCATGTTTAACTACTAGATAGTGCTCTTTTCATCAGTTATCTATCAGGAAACTATTGTAATATTTCCAGAGTCATCATTTTTTACTTCCTACCATGTCTCTACCATGTTCCTACCATGTTGTTATCTAATTCTGTTTTATTTGATTTTCAAGTTCATTTTTCTACCATGTTACTACCATGTTCCTACCAGATAGTGCTCCTGTCATGTTTAACTACTAGATAGTGTTCCTTTCATCAGTTATCTATCAGGAAACTACAGTAATGTTTTCAGAGTTGTCATTTTTTACTTCCTACCATATCTCAACCATGTTCTTACCATGTTTTTATCTTCTTCTATTTTGTTTGATTTTTCAAGTTCATTTTCCTACCATGTTCCTACCAGATAGTGCTCCTGTCATGTTTAACTACATGATAGTGCTCCTTTCATTAGTTATCTATCAGAAAAATACAATAATATTTCTAGAGTTGTCATATTTTACTTCCTACCATGTCCCTACCATGTTCCTACCATGTTGTCATCTGCTTCTGTTTTGTTTGATTCTCAAGTTTATTTTCCTACCATGTTCTTACCAGATAGTACTCCCGTCACGTTTAACTAATGGACAGTGCTCTTTTCATAAGTTATATATCAGGAAGCTACAGTAATATTTTCAGAGTTGTCATTTTTTACTTCCTTCCATGTTCCTACCATATATTGAATAGTTGAAAAAAAATTATCAAAAAAGTATATCACAATGGATGGCGTTTCGAACATAAAAATGAGATGAACAAAAAACTCTAAAGTTGTATGTCCAAAAAAAGAATGGATTAAAAGATAATAACAAAATAAGATGAGAAAATAAAAAAAATGTATGATATCATCTGTAATGTCATCAGTTGGTAGTGGAGGAGAACAAAATAACTTTGAACATATAGAAGGTGAGTTTGAAACTTATTTGGTCAAAATAGTTATGTACCAAAACTTTGATTGATATAAATACTTAAAATCAATACATTTATAAAATTTCCCCTTAAAAATATATGACATCATAAATTGTTTAATCACCTCTATTTTGAAGTGTCGTGAAACGAAAATGTAACAATTTGAGAGGTTATTATCATGGTTTTGAAAACCGGACCGGACTAGCAGGTCGGATTGGGTCTGATTGGAACGGGCCACTGGTCCGGTCGGTTTTCACCTGGTTCATGTTCGGTCAAATACCAGACATTGACCGGTTGATCGAACCTAGTTGAACCGGAAACCGGTTGTTCCAACCGGCCGGTTTACTTATTCTTGTTAAAAAGAATGTTTTTTAAATTTTTTGCAATAGGTAGAAATCGAACTCAGGACCTTCAGCTTTTTATCCACTATGCCTACCACTCAACCACAACACTTATTTGATATACATTTATATTATATTTCTTTTATATTATCTATATAAAACTTTTACTTAGTTTTAAATTGCGTATTTACTTTATTTAATTAGTTTATTGTGTAAATAAATTCATCATATCTTATTTACATAATATTTTCAATTTTTAGAAAATTCGGTTCTACCACCGATTTAATCCGGTTGAACCTTAAATCCATGAACCACCCTCTTCACCGGTTTGGTGACCGGTCCCGTTTTGAAAACCATGGTTATTATTATTAATATTGTTGCATTCATTTTAACTTATAAAGTTGAATTGTATAAAAATGGAATAAATTAAGGGAAAGTTACAGAAATTTTATAGAAATTTGTTAAGTTCAAGGATTAGTTTCGGTTGAAGTTTTTTCCTTAATTATTTTTATCGAATTAAAATTTATGTGTGAATTTCATATACTCATGTTGTTTATCTTCTCTTCCCTTTAAATTTTCTTATATTATTTTATCAATATTTCTCAAATCGTTTATTTTTGACATGCCGCTTTAAAGTTTTTGTTCGTCTCATTTTTATCTTCGAAATGTCAACCATGGTGATATACTTTTTCAAATTTTTTTTAACTAATCGAGATATGGTAGAAACATGGTAGGAATCTGGCAGTAAACATTATAATATTATAAGGTAAATTTCAAAAACATCTCATGTGATTTCACTCATTTTCAAAAACATGCATTGTGAAATTTTTTTTTAAAAACATACATTGTGAAAACTTTTTTTCAAAAACATACATTGTGAAGAGGACAAAAATATTTTTTTCATTAAAAATAATAGTGTTAGAGGAGGTATTCCAATCAATTTAGCATTCATATAATTTAACCATAATATTTAAAAATTATACATCAAAATTTGAGTAATTTTCGAAAATTTTTCATTTTATTATGATTTCTTAAAGTCGCCATCACATTTAAATCTAAAAAAATATTTACGCTTCTCAAATAAATTCTAAATTTTATTATTAAGGTGTATTGTATTTTTATTAAATAAGCTTAAAAAATTCAGTTCATAATTGATAAGATTACCCAATTTTACGCGGTAATTAAAAATTGAAAATCCTTATTTTGCTAACGATTATAACCACAAAGCAGGTTTTTGAAAAAAAAATTCCACAAAGCATATTTTTGAAAATGGGTGAAACCACAATTTATGTTTTTGAAGTTCACCCAATATTATATAAGTAGTACAAAAGTTGTAAACAAACAATTATAATCTTTTAAAGTAAATGAAAATGCATTAGAAAGTTATTGGAGCACATGTAAGATGCTACAAAGTATTGAATCAAAATAGCAAGTATCTAGTAAGAACTTGGTAGTCATCTAATAGGAAGAAAAAATAGTGTCAAATCTGTTGGTAAATCGGGGATTGCTTGGATGAATATGAAATCGCGAATTAACACTATCAGATTGAAATTATTTTGATGAATCTATCGAAATTTCAATCGGATAAAATCAGAACGTTTGAACAAGAACTTGAAATGCAAAATGTTGTAATATTTCAAACCTATCTGATGTATGACCAATATTAGGTATTTATATTTGTCCAAGGAACATGTCTAAAAGATATGAACTTTCGGGATAGCATAGGATTCGAGAATACATGATTTTTCGAAAAAATGTAGATTTTTTATCCAAAAAATATGCCTTTCCGGGGGTGTTAACAGAAAAAATTATGTTTGATCTGTCCCGCCAGCTCGACCCCGGCCAGGGGTGCTGCCCCTTGGACCCCGTTAGGGTCTGCTACCCCTGGACCCCCGAATGTGATTGAACCCGAACAAGCATGCACACCACACTCTCCCCGACTTGTTCGATGATATATCATGATCGCATTGGTCAATTAGTCAATCCAATTACACTAAAATACTAACAAAATCTAGTATGAATGTAGTAGAAACCTAATAGGTAACTAGAAGGAAGAACAAGTTGTGTAATATGTTATGAAGTTTGGTAGGTAACACAAATATATGTCAAAGTTTATCTTCATAGCATGTGTGCATATCAAGAAGAATTTTTACAAAATTTACATACATATGAGCATCTTACCGGATACCTATCATATACCTCCAAAACTTTGTTTGTTCAATATCTGGTAGAATCCTTATATTTCATTGGAGGTTTGTTCAGTCCATCAAGTTTATGTTTGTAACAAGTTTCTACTATATTTCATAAATTTACAAGCATTCTATCACATATCTACCAAATACATTTAAATTTTTTTTTTTTCAATTATTTGATATCTGGTAGGAACATGGTAGGAACCTGGTAGGAAACATATATTTCAATGTTATCAGTCAAAAATAGAAAATCAGAAAGCTTTGAATAAACAAAATAGCGAATTCAAAAAACTAACAGCATCCTACCACATACTTACCAAATACACATTCCTACCACATACCTATTATAAATATATCAGATATGCATTCTGAGCGAATTTGGAATAATTGTAAACTTAAAAAGGTTATACAATGCAAAAAGTTTATTATAAGGTAAATTTGTAAATAAGTTTCAAAAACTCTACATTTTTTACAATTTCCTTTAAATTAATCGCTAGGCTTTGGTCTAGTGGTCACCATCCTTGAAAAATTCAATAAATGTAGGGTCGTGAATTCAAACCACACAATCAACAAAATTAACAATGTCTCATATTTCTAAAAAAATGGATTAAATTTATTTGAACTCGTCGAACATTAACTGAATTGAATTTACATGGATGAACTTATTGAATCTGAATTTTATTGTAAGTCGAAGACAACAAGGCATAGAAGAATAACAAGAACATGGTTTTTCCAATTTAAGTTCAGTTTAATCAACGGAGTTGAAAAGAATTTCTAGATAATGGTTTCAGTGTTTGATGGTCCGTGAAATTTTTTTGAATGGGGTGCAAAGGATTACCAATATTAAATTTTGTAAGAATAATGAGTAATTTTGGGTTTTTATTAAAATTTTGTGGATTGTTTAATAAAAATGCAATAAACATCAATGATAAATTATGTAATTTTTTTAAAAGTACAAATATTCTTTTAATTAAAATATGATGTTAAAAATCAATCGAAACTTACTCAGTTCGTAACATACAATTTTTTAATGATAAGGTTAAATTATAATAATGTTGAATTGATTAAAATACCCTCTATAACATCACTGTTTCTTAACAAAAAAATACCGTTTATCCTTATTTTGCTTATTTTTATAAACCGCTGACCCTGTTTAGGAAGAAAAAAAAAAATTCAACAGACACCATTTTGAAAAACTGTGAATCCACAAGGCAAGCTTTTGAAGTATAATAAAAAAATAACTAAATTTTAAATAGTTCTTGTATGTTAAAAAGCTTCATTATACAAAATTTTGCATATAGTTTCATTGTATCTTAGTTTGAGACATAGAACGAGACTTCTAGGTTAAATAATAATTTTATTTGATTAAATGCCTCAAACTGTTTTTTTTTTATTGAGAAATGGGTGACATTTTTTCCAATATTACTGATATTTGTCCTCTTTTTATGCATTTCTTATTCACCGTTTCCTCCATCTTGAATTGTATATTGAATTTCATGTGAAGTCTGTTAAAGCTGAGCTCAAACGAAATGGCTTGATAGTGCATTTTGTCTTATTGGTGAGAAATATATAACTCTTATTTTTTCCCTATTATAAATTTTACTGTTGTATTTAGCATTCAATAAATAGAATTAGGAATCAGGGTTTCCAGAATGATTGAGGAATCGAGAACAGAGGCTGTACAAGGTGTAAGCAACGCAACCGGCTATTGAAGCTACACAAGGAGGAGCAATAGGAAATTTGGTATAGTTGATGATATACTCATGAATGTCATTTTATGTAAAACTGCATAATTTTATGTCCACTGCAGTTTATGGTTTTATGGTTTTACAATTGAAGTTAACTAAGTACAGGTTAGTTCTCTAATAAAATTGTTTAATGAAATAATATCATGAAGGATGCCCACAAGGTGTTTAAAATCATAAATTTACTAAGAAAAATTGATGTATGAACGTATACATTTCTGTAAAATGGTATACTTTTCATTGATGTCGGTTTTCTTGTGATGCAAACTTGTTTTATGAGATGGTAAAATCAAGGGTGCTTACAATTCGTTTTATGAATTTATTGAGAGAAATTAATGCGTAAATATATATACCTTTGGGAAAAATTATATCATTTTACAAAAATGTATGGTTGAACAAGTATATCATTCTTTTAAGTCAAATCCACAAAAAAATATTTAAATCTTCCACACTTTTTTTTCAAGATGAAGATGAAAATATAATTATTCAGGATAGAATAAATAGTTTTTGTAGTTTAACTATACCTTTTTGCAAAATGGTATAGTTGAACTATACAAAAGGGATACAAAAGAAGTGAATTGGGTACAAAATATTTTAGAAAGGTAAATGATGTAAATGATGAATAGAAATCTATTTGTGGTATCCAATAAATATACATGTGGTAAACACTAATGCGGCTCAATTTTAAGCCTGGTGAACAAGTGTATTTAAGAGTAACAAAGTGCAAATTATTATAAATAAAATGCATTAACAAGAAATATACATTATATGAATATATAGAAAAGTAGAAAATAAGAAATATAGAGAGAAAATATGTGTATTGTAATATTATTCTCATCATGTAGCCTATATTTATAGGCATAAACAAAGAATTTGTAAGGATACAAGTTACATAGTAAATGATAAGAGTTATGGACATCAATACAACTTAATACATATGTTACAATTACATATATTTACAACATTTCCCCTTTGATGTCAATTTTGGTGAATGGGACAATGCCTCATTAAAAACCTTACCGAGGAAAACCCTGTGGAACAAAACCTTTGGTTAAGGGAAAAAGAGTGAATGTTTACTCCCATATTTGCAAGAATATGATTATACAATATGAACATGCCTCATTAAAACCTTGCTAAGAAAAACTCAATAGGACAAAAACTTAATGAAGGAAAAAGAATACAATTTTCATATGCAGTTTTACTTCCCCTCAAAGAAATAATGGTCAAGACATATTATTCAAATGAGCAATATCGATGGCATTATCTATATAAATTATCGTCGGATCTTCCATGGCTATCTATTTATCACATGTATCCAAAATGATTTAATTCATTCATAGATCCTCACAACTTATCAAATAAATGGTATTGTTTGCTATACTTTTCTGACATTTTAAATCATTTAAGAATTTTCATGTAAATTTCATTATCAAGTGAACTCATATAGTTTTTTTTTGAAAACCTCCGGAGGAACAATGTGTTCCCCCATCGGAAAAATGTTGGAATGGGTGAAAATTTCAAGGCGAGCTCCCAACTAGGTTGATGCATTCACTTGCCTACAAAACACCCATCCCTCTTTTTATTAAAAAGAGCGCTTCACAAAGTGAATTGCCCACAAAAATACACAATTTATATATAAGTCACGAACATAAAATGCTTGGATCGATTAATAGATACGAAGCTGAAAAAGAAAAACACTTGTTCCTAGTCTTAGAGAAAAACCAGCATCGATAAACATTTGCAACAAGCAAGTCTTCTCGGTCCAAGACTCCATCGAAAATTAGTTTGTTCCTTCTATTACAAATGCTCCAGGAAATTGAGAACTAGGGTGCCATTGCAAATTCTCTCTTTACACCGGACTTGAAGAGAGATCTCCATAGCAATAGGAAGTCATATGCACGGCCCGGGATAGGAGACGGGAAACCAAGCCAATTGAAAGCTCTATGCCAAATTGACCAACTACATTACAAAAAAGGAGCAAGTGATCTAGAGATTCTGATGCTGAGCAAAGGGGGCAAGCCGCATAGGTAAAGGGAGCGCAACCTCGGGAAATAAAAAATTCTTTAATCGAAATTCTTCTGTGAAGCACAATCTAACCAAAGAAGCGAATCCACGAAAGCATACAAGTGTTCCAAATCAGTCCAAAGGAGACCCGCATAATTTACCAAGTTTCCTCTTCGTAATACCCGGCGCAAAAAGACTTAGCCAAGAACCTTTTATTCGGGCCAATGTTCCATAGGAATGAATCGTCGTTGCTCGGAAAAGAGAGGTGAAACAGCCCCTCAACTGAAGGGTCCGTAACTGACGATGGGAACCAAAAAGGGGCTGTTGTTCCGATAAATTTTTTTAGCTGAACGCAGCTAACGAGTTCTGCCATCCTAAGCCTTTGGGTTAAAAAAGGATGCCCTTGTTGTAAATTGCCGAACAGCCCTATACAACACTGTTGAAACATCCCATTTTTGCATTCGTTTAGCTCCCATAGTTGGTTGAATAAGTCTTTTAAAGGGCCTTCGGAGTCCAATTGTCGCACTAAAAACTACCCATTGACCCGCTGCCCAATCGAACCATGAGGTTCTTCGTAAAAAAATCCCAAAGATTATTGTAGTGGTAGCAGTAGATGATAACATCCCTCCAAATCGGTGAAAGTTTCGATTGATCGTAGTTCATCAAATCCCACCAAGATGATATCCTATGTCTATTTGTAAAAAAAATCGACCATAATGACTCATCATCTCTATTTCGAAGATGCCATAGCCATTTTAGAAGGAGATTACAATTTGTTTCCTTTAAATCCCGAATCGCTAAACTGCCTAGGTGCTTTGGTAAATTGATTGTGACCCAACTAACTTTACATAAGCCTCGATTATTCGAGTATCCCCTCCATAAAAAATTCCGCATGATTTTCACCAATTTGTTTTCCATCACAATCGGAAGCTTAAAGAGTGAGATGTAAATCAGAATTACCGATTTGATCAAGACTTCCCTTCCCACATAAGAGAGACACTTCCCTTTCTATGAAGGCAACAGATTCTGAAATTTTCCAACTAACCTCCCAATTACCAACATTTAGTCGTTTAAAGCCTAAGGGAGTCAAAAGATAACGAATTGGAAATTTCTCAACTTTACATCCCAATTTCGAGGCACATGAATGAATAGTAGATTCTTTTATATTAATTCCGATTAGTGAGCTTTTGTGGTAATTTATTTTGAACTCGAAATCATCTCAAAGCAACAGAGAATTCGAATGAACGGTTCAACAAGGGATACATCCACCGGAAGGAAACAAATCGTGTCTTCCGCAAATTGGAGCAAAGAAACATCAGGTGAATTATCATCCAATTTGAAACCCGAAAGCAAGCCTTCACAAATACTCGTGTCAATAAGTTGCTTAAGGCTTTCTACCTCTAGAACGAAAATGAATGATGATAGGGGATCGCCTTCCTTTACTCCTATATGAATGCGAATAGGAGCGCTCGGTTTGCCATTAATTAAGATAGACATGGTAGATTTAAAATGACATCCCCTTAGCCATGATATCCATTTTTGACAAAAACCCATCTTATTCATAACCACATCAATATAAAGCCAAGAGATACTATCGAAGGCCTTATGGAAGTCCAACTTCAAAACAAAACAGCCCCTACAGCTATGGTGAACTGAGTGCGGAGGCAACGAACGAGCATTCGTGGATATTCCGGTTTCGAACGAAGGCGAATTGGTTTCCGAAAATTAAAGATGGCATCACTCCTTTTAAACTCATCGATAGAAGCTTGGTGACCACTTTATAGACCCAATGAATTAAGGTGATAGGCTTGAAATTTTGAATTGAGCAAGAACCCGGAACCTTTGGGATGAGAACCATGTACGACAATAAGAAAAGGTGATTCATTAAATTGGCTGAATATGCTAATGAAGTTATCTTTCAAGAAATTCAAAGCTTGTTTATAAAAGTAGTGGTTGAAGCCATCCGGTCCTAGCAATTTGTTTTCATGACAAGAGAAAACCGCATTCCAAATCTCATTCTCCGTAAAGCTCTCCGTCAACATGCGATTATCAATCTTGGAAACACGAGCGATCTGAGCTTCCGAAGGGAGAATTTAATTAATTGTGGTGCTACAAAAAGGGATGTGTAAAAGGCCATAATAGCTGAAGTAATTTCTCTTAATTCATAAGAGAGTGAACCATTCAACTCATTACATGATACATGATTATTCAAGTAGCGAGCGGAGGCTATTTTGTGAAAAAAGCTTGTGTTATTATCCCCAAGAAGTGACCACTTAACCCTTTATTACTGATGGCATATATTTTCCAAGTAGGATTTATCGCAGTTTAGGGCTGATTTTGAAGATTGAAAGGCTATTGTTGTCGCTGCATTTAATGGCTGAGAATTAGTATTGTCCGTTAACGATAAAATAAGCTGCTCCAGGTCATTTATTTTCTCTTGAAGGTTTTTGAAATTTGACTTGTGCCACGGATGAATAGCTTTTCCCAAGAGCTACTGTCGAGTTGGAAAATTGCACCCTCTACCATTGTCGCGGATAGCAACCCATTTATTTTGGACTAAAGTGATGAAATCTTGTGCTCCCACCTATTTAGGTACCTGAAGAGCTTCGGCCTCGAGATACAAGGTGGCTGACTTTGGAATAAGACTAGGAAATGGTCCGATAGAGATATTTCCAAGGTCGTAGTCGATAAAGATGGCCATTTATCCGAAATAGCACATGAAATTAATACCCTTTCTATCCGAGAGAGAGTTCTTGAGTTATGCTATGTATAGAATATCTAAGAGTTCACAATTGTGGATAAAGTCACGGAAACACAACAAGGAGGGTGAATTCAGCTTGATCTTTCGTTCGCATAGAGAAACTCGTTAAAGTCGCCACATACAATGACACACTCAAATGGAGAGATGATCAGAGTCAATTCAGCCCACATTTCTCTTCTTTCATTCTAGTTAGTTGAACCATACAAAAAAACCATGTAAAAGATAAAGGATTCGTCAAAAAATTGAATCGAGTAATGATCCACCTAGCCGATGATGTGAATAGAGAGCCATGCAAAAGAAAATTATTCCATGAAATAACCAAGCCTCTAGATAACCCATTAGAGCTAATACAATGAGAATTAAAGTCATTATGTCCCCATAGTTTCCATAACGTGGTGTTGGAGACCAATTTGACTTTTGTATCAATTAAGACCACAAAATGCAAGCTGAATTTCTGTGTAATCAAATTTATGAAACAATGCTTTAAACTATTAGTAAACCCACCTTGATAATTCCAACCAATAAATAACAAAGACATAGACATAGAAAGTAGATAAAACCTTGATTGTATAGCTCAGATTATGATTCCATGCGTACCTCAATAGTAATAATTACCAAGGCTTTCGAAGATTCCTTGAAAAGCCCGAGCTTAAAACTGTCCACCCAGGTTAGGGTTACTTCACTTGGTCTCTGAGAATGTGCTTGAAGGATTAGTATATTCATGTTCTGAATGTCTAGGTCTGAGGAATAAAATTAAGAGGAGCGCATTTCCGGGATATCAGTGGAGGTAGAGTCATCGCGAGCAGTTAGAATTGGTGTTAAGGGATCTCAATAGCAGCCTCAGCAGCCATATCACGGATAAAAATAGGGGTAGAAAAGGTTCTTGAGGTTCTCAAAATTGATTTCATTCCAAACTTAAGTCTAGAAGATACTCCCACCCATCTATCATCATCTGAAACCGTGATCGATCTAGATAAATTAATCTCTAGATCATCACAATTACGGTAAGCCATGAGCTTTCTAATTCTCTTATCGTTATGGAAATGATAATATCACCAATAGATAGATTAATAATTATGTCTACTGTTCCTCTTGTAATTCTCATCATGTAGGATATTACATCCATTCGATCCAGTCTAGTGAAGTTATAATCAAACGATATCAAATTCCCTAAAGTTCCCGCTACCTCTGAAACCAAGCTTTCCGTGGCAATAATTGGAGGAATCCCAATCAAATCTACCATGCATAGCTATTCGACTGGAATGAAGTCGATTGAATAAGGGTGGACTTTCAATATTATATCCTGAAGTTGTAACTAGTCCCCCTCTAAAAAATCGATCAATGTATCTTCCGAGTAGATAGAAACCATGACCATATTGCCTCTTGCTAGCATGATGAAATTGACTACAAAGTTCCAGTTACGAACCAATGAGTAAAGCTTAGGGATGATCTCGAGGTTCCTGACTTTAGCAAAGCAGGAGAGTGTGACTTTTCTAAATCTAGTGCAAATGAATTAAGATGATTATATAAACTTGGACAACAATATTACTATGCTTAGTACGGGTCGCTCTCACATAGCCACATTCAGCAAGTTACCATTCGAAGACAAAGTGACACATTATTCGAAGACATGACATCTTTGCCATCATGACATGCCTAATAGCTAGAACTTGGTTTATGAGCACTAAGGCGTTTGGTCACCGCTAACCTCTCATCTATGGCAGCTAATCCTTGAGTCCCTTCAACCCAAGTTCTACAAGTTGCATTAAAATAAATAGTGAAAGGCATGAAAAAATCACTAGGGTCAATGTGCGCTCACTCTACTTTGTCACATAATAGCATTGTCGCATTCACCCAAAAACATCATTATTTTAGGATGCACACATAATAGCATTCTCCCATTCACCCAAAAGCATCATTTTTTATGATGCACATAGTCTTTGGAAATCCCTACCAATAATCATATTACATATGAAGATGGGTATGAGAGTCGATAACAGTCTAAAAGAACGTAAAACTACAACTCCACCAACATGGATATGAGTGATGACATGGTTGATCTTATACCAAGGACAAACCCACCTAATGTTTTCTTCAATACGAGTTTGCAACAAGCGAAACTAGTCCACCATAGGAAAGTGTTGGTAATCCTTCTCTTTGTCTTCAAGTAAACCTTTTACTAAAAAAGGTCTTCCCTAATAGCCATATGGATTTTACCTACTCACATGAACTGCTATAATGAGCAACTAGTCAAAAAGCTAAAGTGGTAGAAGCAACCTGCTACCTTCAAGGACTTCACTAGATCAATGATGCAATAGACATATTTAAATCAAGTCTCAACAAGAATAACAGGTACGAGATAAGCAGCAGGATTCCCAATCATTTGATTGAGAAAGAGAAGAAAGGAAAAGGTGCAAATATCAATGAAAGTCTCACATAGATATGCGCCTAATAGAGGAAAGCACATAAGGTGAAACTAGATGGCCTCATAAGATGTGTTTCCTTGCATATTCTCAGTGTGAGTGAGAGCTTCAGACCTTGCCTCGGGTTTGAAGGTAGTTGAAAGCAATCCAGCCAAATCTTGGAAAATTGTAAGCTCCTCCTGATCACATGGAACCACCATTATGGTGCAAAAAGATAGAATACATTGAACATAACTCTTGATCCTTGAAATAGAAGACATTTTCAATAGGATCCCACAATAACTAAGATAAAAGGAATACACGCATTAATGTCCTAATGTTCTAAAGACCACATGGATGGAGCATATTCCAAGCATTTTCATCAAGATAATTGAGATATTACCTCAAGTGGAGACGATAAGTATCTTTGGCATCATGATGATTGAAGAAATAGAGAGATATATCAAGAAAGTTAGCGATTCACCATACGTAGTTTATGGGGGAAATCTATCAATACTGACATATTACCCCCATAAAATTGTTTATTACTTATAAAAAAAAGAGATGTAAATATTTTAGTATTATCAATAATAAAGCAACCAGAGTTCATAAAAGTTGCATATTATTAATGAGAAAAGAAAATCATCATCAAAAGCCAAAATTCAGTGGTCAATTCAACCATCAAATGTACTGAAATAAGGGCCCCACACTTGGTGATGGGTGTTGAGACCATAAAAAATAAATCCCTGCAATCTATATAGAGATAAGGTAAGTAGAGTTTGAATCCACAAAGAACAGAAATTGAATATAATCACTTTAAATTATCATACCATGACCTAACGAAGTCTCACTAAAAATAGGTGAGTTGTAAGACTTAGTATTATTGATATTCCACATCATCCAACACCAACAATCTTTCCTCACTATGTCCGGGGACAAGACTTTGCACCATGACCACCTTCTTACTCACCGTGACTCTCGACATCGCACCTAAGAGATCGTTGAAAAATAGCAATATATTCTAGAAAAATTGAAGTCCCAACCGAGAGGTAGTGAATCACTCTCAACGGGCGTTGGATCAATCACTATCACGATCTTCATAGAGACTATTGTTACTTGATCCTTTAACAAACACAATTATAGATGCAAGATCGAGACTAACTATAGATTACAAAAACTTATCAATTGGTTAGCCAAATCAAGAACGAGACAAAGAGATCTTCCTTCAAAACCTTTTACGTACCTAGACCAATGAATAAGGCGTGATGCAGATTTCATTCCTCACACCATAAGAATTTATGACGCTTACTCCATAGTTAAGTCACAACTAAACTACTTAGACATGGTAAATAATAAAAACATAAAAGTAAATTGAAATAAAATAGAATCGAAAATATAAAGAACGATAAAACAAATAAGAACCGAAAGATTAAAAGAGTAAAATAGAATCATTAAACGGAAGTAATCTAAAGAACTCTCATCTCTACTATTATCGACTCTATAAGATAATTATTCTACGTGTTGATAAATTATTAATTGATGACCCTTGAATGTCTATGATAAAGGTTATTTATATATGTTCTTCTTTTCTTCTCCAATTAGGTTTGTGACTTGTTGAGCACTTCTTGCTTGATTATGATTTCTCTTAAATACAATTCCTTCTTAAGTAGTCTTCTTTCTTGAATAGGATAACTAGGAAGTCCAAAGCCTTAATTAATTAGGATTCTTTTTTAAGAAAAGGAATCAACATTTGTTACCTAGCTTCCAAAATTAAACTTCTTATTAATTTAGGTCCTTTGAATTTTGAATTCTGGGTTTTTCTTTATTTTACTTTGATTTTCCAAAATTTTACCACATCACCATGACCTTGTTAGTCATGGTGAAAACACCATGACCTTACTGATTTCTAACTTCACTCCGAAACTTCCTCTTTTATTCTCTACTTTGCATTCCACAAAACTCCCGTACACCGGGAGTAGACTAGGTCTCGCTGGATCCATAAGGACTCTTGATGATTGCTCGTTTTCATCCCAAATCAGCATGTTTTTTCCAAAATGTCATCAAGACCTGAAATAATGGAAATGGAAGTAATATCACCCCCAAAGAGACTAATAACATGGTCATAAAGAATGGAAATAAGGATAAAAACAAGTTATAGTTTTTACCCATCACTTGGCAAAAATATACAAAGAAAATAATCCCTACACCTACTACCCAAAATATAACTCCTGCTATTTTGGGTGAAAGTGCGGTGAGCGAGGATAAGAACTCGTAGGGCTGAAGAAAGGAGGATAGTTCCCCTCTTGTTATTGTTGTGATCCTACAAGGCGGAAAGAGGCTAACTCCCCCTCTAGTGTAATGAAACGAATCTAATAAACATATACATAATCATTCATTTGTATATCATAACATACCATAAAAAAACTATCGCATAAACAGGATAATTTACTGCTATGTTAGCATTATCATCCATCATATAACGTTGATATCCACAGATGACTATGCTTCCTAGAGTGATGTCAGGCACATGGATTTGTACAAAAAAAATATGTCACCAAGATTTTGATACTCTAAAAGGAGACGATACTCGACAAAGCTAAGAAAAATAAAATAAATAAGGCAAAAAGGAGATAATACGATTACACAACTAATGTCCACCTAATGGTAGTTGATCTCTAGATTTGGATTTATTCATGGCTCATAACCAACTAAAAAATGGATAAACAAGAATGATACATCGACATCCTCAACTACTCATACTAGAGGTCCCAAAGACAGACTAACATCCCATGAATTGGGATCGAATCGATAGATGCGGGTGAGCTCTTATGGCTTCCCCTGCCTCTCTTCCTACCCTGATGATCCTGAGAAAAATGAATACAATAAATAAACATATGGTTTGTAAATGTTGATGTAAAAATTTAAGGTATGATGTTATTATTATAACATGGACACCTCTAGAAGATCCTTTAGCGGTGGAAGGGCTAACAAGGGTAGAGGAACCAAGGGCATCGCTAGGACCATCCTCAACATTCGCAGCTACTGGTTTAGGATTCACCTTTAGAAGATCCAATATCTCAATCCTGCAAAAGTTCTCATATAGGTTATGTTGCTTAACAAAGGTGCAATTCGTTTAGGGTTCACTTAGAAAAGCCACGTTATTCATAAACCAGGCCAGAATAATTAACAAGGAAAAGTAGGAGGCACATATAGAGTCTGAATAGTAAGGTGAAAACTATGGGTGCAATACCCTAAGAACCACTCAAGCGATTAAGGGCTCTCAATGATCAAATGCTAGTTCAGGAAATTCTTAGCCTCCATCATCTCCTTAGTCTACTTTGCCTGAAGTCTCCACAACGAGGTATTAATCTACAAAAATGATGAGAAATAAGTCAATAAACACTTCTCGAAAAAATAACATGAAAAAAGAGCCGAAATATTAAAATAAAGAGGAAATTTATACTTGCTTGCAAGTCAAGTTTCAAAGGAGGTATAATACTTGGACTCAAGTATCTCCCTCCTTACCTTGAAAGTAATGAGCAAGTTGGAGAAACTTTGGCACATCCTTATTCTTCACTATTAGGGGCTTCGCCAATATGCTTATCTCGAAAAATTAGACCTACAAAATAAAGTAAGTCGGAATATGTAAGATGAATAAAAGAGGGTAAGTAAAAAGAAAATTTGAGATTTTTTACTAGTGAATTTGAAGAGAAGCCTTAAACTTCTCAATTATTATCCTCGTAAACTAGTCAAGGGCCTATACATCTGAGCTAAAGCAGCTCGACCCCAAGAATAAGTGTTGAAACCTTCTAAGTTGATGAGGCTTATAGAATTTTGAGATTCACTATCAAATCCCAAGTAGGATAACAGAACCATGAGAGAGTGGCAGTGATAAAAGCCTTAGACTCATAAGGATGGAACCAAGTAGCACCTCAACATGTCATCCAGTAGTCCATAAGAAGCTCATAAGAAATACTATCTCCAATATTTCTAGGATAACCTATTAGTATCTCGATGAAATCGCGGTCAAAGTGATGGTATGAGAATACAACATTAAAATGCATAACTTACCCATAGAAATGGAGCCCAGTAGTTAACAAGACTGATTGTGAACTCCCCACACCTATAGTGAAAGGTATGAACGGTACCATCTGCTCAAAAGGGGAGACAATGTCCTTCTGTAGATAAGGATAACCCTTGTGGTTCTTATACTTCGTGTTTTAGACCATACCACTAACATAGGTGTTATCTGCCAGAGTCTTCACCTGTGGAGACAAAACATAATACCACTTGTGAAAGTTTTTGACATTCACCTACATGACAATAACTACTCCATATTTTCGATAATCACAACGATGATCGGATTCTCAAACATGGATCATCGTCATAGTTCTATATATAACTTATGGTGGATGATGATAATGATATCCCCATCAACCAGTCCATTCCTTCTTTGAAAAGGACTAGAAAGGATAGCTTAATGAAAAAGAAGAGCTTGTAACAAAGAGGGCTAAGGATCCCAAGAAGTTTGATTTCAATAAGAAAGGGAAGTAGTTAGAAAAGGTTGAAGAAGCAAAGGTAGTGAAAGAGTAGCAGTTAGAGGAAGAAGTAGAAAAGGCTGAAGAAATTGATATTAGGCAATTTGAGCTCAAGAAGAGAAAGAGGAGTTGAGGAACAAGAAGTTTGTTATAGTTAAAGGGGATGTAGCAGTAGAGGCTACAACTATTGAGGTAAATCTCAATCCCTTTGTCCAGCAAAATAAAGAGGCTATGGATGCTAAGAAAAGAAAGGCCTATGATGCAACAACAACCAAAATTGTTGAAGAAGTTAGAGCAGTAGTAGTAGAGGAGGAAGTAGCTGCTAATAAAGAAGAGGTTTCCCAGCCTACTGAGATACCTATGGATAATTAAGAGGCTGTCTTTGAACAATCAGAACCACAATCTCCACCTCCAACCTATGTAAATTCACCTTCCACTTCTACCTTACACTTCTCTTCCACTCTTACTTATTCTCCCTCTCACACTAAATCTAATAAAGATGATCAAATTGATCAAGTTGACATAGCAAATTCCACACAATCACCTTTTTCTCCTAGCCAAATTCTCCCTTCTTTACCAAAATCCACTATAAACAACAACATTCCTCTATTTGATATAATTCTAACAAATCCAACCGAAACATCATCTTTAAATCCTTCTCCCTCTCCTCAAAATGCCCAAGCCTTAATTTATCAGGACAAAAACTGAGAACTACGCTAAGTCCCATCTGCCAACTGAGAATTCCACCCAATAGGGCCATAGAGTTGAGAATTATACTTAATTAGGCCGTGTAGTTGTTAAAAAAAAGTAGTCCCAACTACTTCTACACTACGAACTACAACTCCCACTATGGAAGAAATTAATAATGATTTTAAACTATTGAAGGAGGAAGCAATGAGGTAAAAGAAAAGTTAGGGTAGGTTGCTAGATCTTTCTACAAGTCTCTTAAAATTAATGTTGAGCTAAACACAGTCGTTACTAGAATAATAGTTCTAGAAGAACTGACGGTAGCATAGCCCAAGCCTTCTTAGCCATTGCCAACTACATCAAGGACCACCTTGCCCCAAGATCTGTTGTACTTTGAAGAGTTTAAAAAGCTGGGAGGAGAAATACACGCTATAAAGGAGTAATTGGTGAGGGAAACTTTAAGGAGTATGGTGCATGGTATGGCCATTGTGAAAACTGGATTATTTGACTCTAGAGCATGCTTATTTTAAGAAATATCCACCATTCTAACCGTTGTTATGACCAAGTTGAAACCCATATTGGAAGAAGCCAAGTGGGAATTCTCTAATTTTGTTAGCTTGGGCGATGAGCAATATAAGCAATTTGTCAAGTTTGGTTAGGAGTATAATATAATTAGGAAGGACACCCTTTAAGAGTTCAAGATTCTTTCCAAGTCCCTAACTCAACAAGAAAAGGGCTTGGAGAATCATATCAATTCCACCATCAACTTGGAGAAGATTATGATGAATGCAATAGAGAAAATTGATGTTCAATTGGAGACTGCAGCCAATTTACCTGAGTCAGTTAAAAGGGTTATGGAATTGAAGATGAGAGAAGTTGTTAGAGAGAAATCAAGTGCTGCATTAGAATTGGCTATCAAGGATGTAAAGGATGAACTCTTAGAGAAGATTAGGAAATTGTTATTTAAGGTGATTAGAGAAGCTGTCATTCATAGTGATGAACCACCGCTACATATCAATAACAACTCCATTCAAAACAGTTTGGAGGAGTTTGTTAAAATCTGCATGGAGGATACTAGAATCTTAAGGGCAACCACTAATTCTTGAGCTACATTGTATCCCAAGATTAACATACTTTTGGAGATTCTTAAGGAGAAAATGGTGGATGAGGATTCGCTTAATGCGCTAAGGATTATTCATCAGCTTTTCCAGTAAATGAGCATAAAGGAAATGAATTGAGAACTCCTTATAGTGAGATACATGAAGGAAATTGAAGCTCAAGGTTGCATCACCGATTAAGGCAAAGAGGAGCTAAATAAAGAGATTAATCTTGATATCTCTAGAACCTATGCAAATTTTTATCTTGCCATAAATTCCATTAATTAAGGTTATGAAGCAATTATGCAGGATGCAAAGGTAAAGGGGGAGAGACAGAAGAAAACTCTGAATGTAGCAAAAATTTATAGCAAAGAAGCTGCAACCTAAATCCAAGATCACTAGCAATCTAAAGCAGAGGGTCAGCTCCCAAGGGGAAGCCTTTTTCCTAAGATTGAACCTAACGAGCTTAATAGAAGAAGATAAGCATATCCTCCTATCAAGATTAATCTTTCCCATAACTCAAGCCAATGCCATCGATGATAGACCTGTATCTAGCTATAGACTTGTAATCTTTTTAAGCTTTAATAGATTAGCTTAGTATAGGAATAAATAGTAATTGTATTGTTCAAATTATCTCTGAAAATATATTTAAGTTTTTATCAATCATGTTGGTCCTAAACGGCTTAAAATAACAGCAGAGGAGGGGTGAATACAGTTCTTGATTTCTTTTTTATGTTTGTAAAAATTCGTTTACCAAGTTATGTTTTAAATGTTGTTCACCACTTTTCTACTGATAAGTTTAATAACTTTTTCGCAAAGAGTTTGGCTATATATTAATGGTGCCAAAAACTTATTCACGTAAAGTATACGTGTTGTCAATACCATTTATCAAGATAGAAAAATGATGATAACTGCAAGTATACAGTTGCAATGTAGTTTTTAAAAATATCGAAACCACGGGGAAGGACTAGCTCTACAAGTCAACAAGGTAGACAGAATAAAGAAAATAAAATAGATTTGATATTTTGGATAGGAGGGTTAGAAGAATGAGTAAATATAGATATGAAAGATTAGAGAATCTAAAATATAGATTTCCCTACGAAACAAGGATAGCAGAGAAAACATGCAAGTTCAACAAAGATGTTATAATTCACTAAACTAATCTAACAGACTTGGTTCAAAATACCCAGATGTTCAATTATTCGCTATAGAGTAACACATGAAATGATTTTTCTAAACCTAGCGCAAACGAATTAAGACAATTATATAAACCTGGACAACGTCAATACTATGCTTAGTACGGATCGCTCTCACATAGCCACATTTAGCAAGTTACCGTTCCAAAAATGTTGGCTCACTAAATAGCATTATATCACTGATCCAGTGATTATACATGATATTGTTAACCCTGAAACTACTCTTAAAATTAACTCCAATGCATATAACTTGATTAATATAAAAGACTTAACACGAAATATGCGTTATGACACATAGACATATCATAAACTTCGAAATAGAAAGTATAAGTAGAAAGCAAAGAAAAGTTGTAAGGTATGCAAGTGAAAGCTAAAGTTGATCAAACCGTATCAACTCTTTAATGGGAGTCGTCAATTCCCGCAATTCCTGTATCTACTTTGAATTCGGTCTCGGCCCGTACAGAACCTCAGCTAGGATGCTATTCTTTGCGAATATCGAATAAATGAATATAAAAGAATGAAAACTTTTATTGATAAGTGATTTGCAAGTACACTTATACAATAATCACTCGAGAATATAGAGAAATCTAGTGATCGAAACAAGGATTCAAATCACTTAAACATTTTCTCGCTAAAAACTTTTGAACGTAGCGAATTCTCTATATATACACACACTATATCTCTCTCATGCACTCTATTGTTTTCCCTCTGGTTGAATGCACAAAATTGTAAGGTTTAGAGCCCTATTTATAGAGTTCAAAGGGTTGCATTTATCCATACGGAGAGTCATGTCCATTGGTGAATGATTGCATCACTTAATTGTGATTAGTTGAGAAGCTTCCATCTAATCCACAATGGATAGGCACCTTTTCATGATTGGTTGATTTCTAATAGGTGTTTATTCATTGGTAGTTGATGGCTGTTGATCATCCTTATCTAGCGATTGGTAGTTAAGAAGATTAAACCAGAAAACCGTCCAGGTCATGACCATGATACACAAGTCGCGACCATGAATCTTTGATTGGTAGATTTCTATTTTGATGAAGAATAAGTCGAGACCGTGAATGATTGTTGCGACTGTGAATTGCATTTTTCTTCAGAATTCTCCTTATAACTTCACTGATCTTTGACAGCTTAGATCCTAAGCCAAATCTTTATGTTCCAAGCATCTGTATGCACCTTTTTTACTCTTTTTTCATAGAATTCCACTATAGATCATTTTACTCCCAAGATTTACTTAGTATCTGCATTTGCATAAAAACAACTACATACCACGTGAAATCTTTAATATGAAGTATAAAAATGACTTAAACTATAGTGTTTAGTGTGTAAAATTAATATGATAATAAGTGTAATTATACACTTATCAACAGTTTCCTAGCTCGAGCCTTCATAATCCACTAAAAATGCATCTTCATACTCCTTAGACACATTTGCTGGGAACATGGTTGGTTCTACTCTAACCTTCCTCAGTTGAATGCCTTGAACCTTGGTGTATATAGTGTGGACTTACTTGGTTTTAAGCTTGCTAAAGTGATTGAAGTCAAGGGTTTTCTTCAACGGAACCAGCGTCTCTCTCGGTCCATCGATGAAGCATGATACGTCCATCCCTACAACTTTCATGAGAAAAGTAATCAAATACCCATAATGGTAGATAGTAGTAACTTTGGTCAAGTGATGAAGAATCATCACTAGCTAGTTAAGTTGCTTACCTTCTAACATATGGTAGACTACACACCTCTCGTTTTAAGTGCAGCTGCTTAGGGACCCTATCTTTGGCAAAACTCAACTTCACCAGTAATTCTTGGCTTGACCATGCCTCCTAGCTCATCCCAGATGTTGCTATCTCTCTAAATCCATAATCTGCAGGAGTTCCCAATCTTCAGGGATAATCACTTGCTCTTCATTTCCATTTCTCCTCATCTTAGCTCCTTTGAAAGGCATGTTGAGGAGACTACTAATTAACTTAGCACAAATTAGGTAGGAGACGCTATTGATCTCCACCATTAAAACGTCGATGCAGCCTTGAATAGAGTAGAGATTCGCATTAAATTTCCAGATCAAATCCTTGATGGAAAGACCATCAAGCAAAAGGAATTGACTCAAATTTTGCTTCTTGATGACTCGATGCATGGCCTTGTTCTTCAGCATTCCATCATAATCAACCTCGAACACAAGACCAAAGTCTTAATTTTTAGGCTAATCAATCTTTGAAGACTGTTCCATGGGGAAACATGACTTTCTTTGCAGTGCCATCTATGTGCACATACATATTTTTCTTGGACACGCCTTAAAGAAAGAGGGATTTCTTGGTGTTCACCATTTGCATGTTGAGAGAATTTGAAATAGAGGAAATTAGGATTCTTTTCCAAAATGCTTGAGAATTTGAATTGCAGGTAATCTTCTCTCTCCAGAATGTTGACTCTTTTAGGGTGATACGTGGTGCTCTCCCAAACAAAGATTAAGATTAAATTCTGAGATTAACAAAGATTTAACCGATATAGTAAAAGAGTGAGTTTTGAAATTAGATGGTTTTAATTCAAAGCATCCTTTCAATAAAGTGGATTTTGAGTTTTTAAACATGAAGCTGAATCTCACAGCGTTACTTTAAAAAGTTAATGGGGTTAAATACTTGTTACCTCATTCGGCAGAGTTGAGGCTTGATTTTCAACACTTAGCTAATATCTTGAATTTTTCTTCACATGGGGTTCACCATTCCTATTAGCTGCCTAATGGTTTGGTGAATATGTCAGCTCACTGTTCTTCTAAAGGAACATACTCCAGTTTGACATCTCCCCTTAACACATGATCCCTTATGAAGTGATGTCTAATGTTGACATGCTTCATCTTTCCATGTTGAACTAGATTCTTGGATAGGTTAATTGTGCTTTTGTTATCACACATAACTTCAAGGCATTTTGACTTTATACCATAATCTTCCAGTTGCTGCTTAATCCATAGCAGCTGTGCGACACAACTTCCTACTGCCATATACTAAGCTTCAACTGTACTCAGCAAAACAAAATTTTGCTTCTTGTTGTACAATGAGATAAGTCATTCTCTAAGGAAATGGCATCCTCCTGTGGTGCTTTTCCTATCGAGCTTATCTCTATCATTGTCTACATTTATGAATCTTGTAGGAGTGAAATCCAAGATGTTGGGATACCACAGACCTGCATCAATTGAACCTTGCAGGTACCAGAGAATTCTCTTAACAGTTGTTAAGTGAGATTCTCTGGCATCATCTTGATAACATGCGCAATATCATATAGAATATTGAATATCAGTCCTGTTAGTAGTTAAGCAAAGGAGAGAACCAATAATACCCATATAGAATTTGCTATCCACAGGCTTACCATCTTCATCCTTACTCAAGATTGTGTCAATAGCCATGGAAGTGGGCATTGGCTTTGAATGTTTCATATTAAACTTCTTCAAGACTCCATTAACATACTTTACTTGGCTAATGAAGATTCCATCCTCACTTTGTTTAATCTGCAATTCAAGGAAAAAGTTAAGCTCTCCCATCATTGACATTTCAAATTTAATTTTCATTTTGTTGCTGAACTCCTTGCAAAGCTTCTCATTGGTTGCTCCAAAAATGATGTCTTCCACATAGATTTGGATAAGCAACACATCTTCCTTCTTTTGTGAGATAAATAGAGTCGTATCTGCCTTTCCTCTTTCATAGCATTTTCTAATTAGGAAATTGGTCAGCCTCTAGGAGCTTGCTTCAATCCATAGAGAGCTTTCTTCAATTTAATGACATGCTCAAAATTCTTCACATCTTCAAACCTTGGAGGTTGGTGAACATACACTTCCTCTTGAATGAAGCCATTCAGAAACACACTTTTGACATCTATTTGAAATAACGTGAAGTTCATATGAGATGCAAAGGCACATAGAATCATGATTGCTTCAAGCTGAGCTACAGGAGCATATGTCTCATCATAATTTATGCCTTCTTGTTGATTGTAGCCTTGAGCAACAAGCCTAACCTTATTTTTTACAACAATGCCATCTTCATCAAGCTTGTTCTTGAAAACCCATTTGGTGTCAATGATTGATTTTCCTTTAGGCTTTGGAACTAAATCCCAAACATCATTGCGTTTGAACTGATCCAATACATCTTGCATCGTGATCATCCAATAATCATCTCCTTCTGCATCTTCGAACTTCTTGGGTTCAATCAATGAGATGAAAGCTGGATGGCTCATCATCCTACTAAGCTAACCTCGTGTCATCACTGGATTATGAACATCATCTACAATGCTTTCGAGTGGGTGATTGCAATGAGTTCTAATCTCTCTTGGAAGACTCAAATCTACAATGAGAGTCTCTATGCTTGGTTGTTGAGGATGAGGTTGATCTTCTTCTTTTTTGAAGTTGATTGAAAGATCTTTATCAACATTAACTTCCTCAGCTTCTAGCTCTTGTGTTGGGTTGGGAAGCACAGAGAGTGGCATGCTGAGTTGATTTTTTTGCTGGTTTACTCCTTCATCTTCATCAGATGGTCGTCTATCTACATTATTAGTTTCATTGAAATGTATATGCATATATTCTTCTAATATGCCGGTTCTCTTTATATATATTCTATATGCCCTACTGTAAGTTGAGTAACCTAGAAAAATACCTTCATCAATCTTTGGATCAAACTTTCCTAGCTGGTCCTTGGTGTTTAGAATGAAGAACCCACAACCAAAAGATTTGAGATGACTAATCCTAGGCTTGCGCCCTCGCCAAAGCTCATAGGGTTTCTTCTCAAGAATAGGATGAATTAAAACCAAATTCAAGATATAACAGGTTGTGTTAACAGCTTCTCCCCAAAAGTAAGTTGGTAGATTGTTATCACTCTGCATGGATCGAGCCATTTTAACTAAGGTTCTAGTCTTCTTTCTACAACCCCATTTTGTTGAGTATAAGGAGTAGAAAAGTTATGGTCAATACCATGTGTTGAACTGACACTCCCATTTCTTTTATACTCCAATGAGATGAATTGAATCTCCCATCATATGCCTAGAGCATCCTCTAACCAAATACCATATTCCAATGTCATCAGCAGATCTTAGGCTCACCTGTAAAACAATTACATTTTCTTAGGTACCCATGCTTTCGAGCCGGGTCTTCCCTTGTTAGCAGTGCTTAAATTAGTCAAGTCATACTTCTCATAATAACCATATTTATGCCTACACATAACTATGGCATGTCCAGCTTTACCATAAAAGTTACACACTACTTTTGCTTTGGGCTGTCTCACTTTCTTCTTTGTAAAGGAATTCTTCCTCTTAAAAATGCGAGTTTGGTTACTCGAAGATGGACTTTTGGCTAGAGGAGGAACCTGTTTCTCCTTTAAAGATGTTATCTCAGACATCAACTCATTTAATTGCTTAGTGAGCTTGCTATTTTGACATTCATGATATTCATCGCTATTAAGAGATAAGGAAGCAATAGTATCTTCTTGATATTCACTTCTCCTCACTAGCTCTTTGATGTTTTTGCAAGATTTATTAGTCAGCTTCATCATATCAAAGAGTACCTAGGTGGACTCTTCTATTGATAAAGGGATTTTAGGATGTATCTCAGTTTGCAGATTTTTCTTTATTTCGCTCAGCTTCAAAGTTACCAGCAGATGAGTTACTCATGGAAGCAGATGCTGAGCTTTCACCCCTTTCATTCTCAATTGCCATCAAGCAGAGGTTGTCGATATCTTAAGATTCTTCATTAAATGATGCTTAGAATCGCTCCAAGTGGCAGCAAGTGCCTCATTTTTCTTAGCGAACCTCTTCTTGAATCTATCCTTTTTGGATTTAGGACTTGATGACTGAATATGACCCTTCTCGCCATAGCCAAAACACTTAATGTCCTTGTTGTGCTCCTTCTTGTATCCTTCCCAGCTCCATGCCGGTACTGAGTTGACTTGATTTTACTAAGAACCTTCTTTTTGTTGAATTTCCCATCCTTCTTCATGAAGCGCTTGAATCTCCTCATCAGAATTGCCATCTGCTCATCTGAATCACTGCTTATTGATTCTTTAGATAAGTAAACTTTTAGGACAATGGTTCTACCCTCTTTCTCCTTATCTTTACACCTTTTGGATTTACCGGTATATTTCCTCAAGGATATCTCCTAAGTCAGCAAGGTGCCTATCCGCTCATTATAGCTATAGGTCTTAAGGTCATGAGCTTCTTCAATGGTGCTCTTCTTGGCATCCCACTCAATAGTGAGAATTCTAAGAATAGTCTTCACCATCTCCTCTTTGGTGAATTCTTTGGCCAATCTCTTCAGTTCATTAATGATATTAATGAACCTGGTATTCATGGATTTATAACCTCGCTGGCACCCATTTGGAACAACTCATACTCTCAAAGCATGATGTTGATCTTCGACTCCTTGACCTTATCGGTCCCCTCATAGGTGATCTCCAACTTCCTCCAGATTTCTTACACTATCTTACAGCCCGAGACCCTATTTAACTCTATAAGATCTAGTGCATAATATAAGCAATTGATGGCTACCGCATTCTCTTTGAGAAGCCTTAGGTCAGCATCATCATGGTCTTCTGGATCAACTGGGATACACTCCCCATTTTACACAATTGTGGGAAATTTGGGTCCAAGCTCAATAGCTAGCCATGCTTGCATGATTTGTGTCTCAATGAAGTTTTTCATGCCATTTTTCCAAAATGTATAGTGTTGGTCATCAAACAATGGAGGCCTGGTTTTAGACATTCCTTCTTCAAGGAGTGTTGTTTGCCTTGAGCTGGAACTAAAGTTATTATAAGCCATTTGGAACTTTGATTCTTAGACGATGAGTATAGAAGCTGAGCACTTGCTTTGATACCACTTGTTGATCCAAGAACTTAAATAACTAAGTAAAGGGGGTGAATGTAACTACTTGGTTCTTTTTAAGATTTATAAAAATTCTTTCCAAGTTCAATTTTTAGATACGTATTGAGTAACTTATGTTGTGAGCAAGTCTACAAAATATAAACTACTCAACTTTGCTGAACTAGTTTATCTTCAATCTGTGCCGAGTAATTTTTTTTGAAAACCCCTCGAAGGAACATTATGTTCCTTTGAAGGAAAAAAGGTTGGGATAGGTGAAAATTTCGGGGCATATGTCCTAACTAGGTTGATGCATACGCTTGCCTACAAAACACCTATCCCTCTTTTATTAACGAAAGCAATACCCATGTTGAGTATCACATTAATTACAAGTTCTCAAGATATCCAGGTTTACAAACAAATCTAAAATGGAAATGCTAATAAAATGCCTCTTATAATTGAAATAAAACCAACATAAATGTAAACTAAGGTTGATGTGGTCGACCGATGGCTGAGTTCCTTCAAAAATAAGTTTGTTTCGTGATGTCTAGATGGACCAGGCCATAACGAACCATAATGTTCTCCCGAATTCTCTTGGACGGCCTGGTTTGAAAAGGGACTTCCATTGCAATAAGAACATGTAACTGTTGTTTGGAAGTGGTGGACAGAACCCCAGCCATCTAAGCGCGAACTGCCATGCTTTGCGACTTCTGGTGCATAGTAAGATGGCGTGATTGATGGTCTCTTGATTGGGGTAGAAAGGATAGCTAACATCAGTCACCGAGCTGCTACCCCTATGCACTAAAAATGACTTAGTTGGCAGTCATCCATGTAAAAGCATCCAACCAAACATTCTGATTTTGGGCTGTAAAATTCCTTTCCAAATTAGCGCGAAATCAATTGACAACATAGCCCAATTGGTCATTTTATAGTAGCCTTTACACAAGCTTACTTCCGTGAACTCAAATCCAGATGATAATTCCTATCTAACTTCATCCAAATCTTGCCCAAAAAATAGAGGTTGCCTCTCTTTTCTTGTGGGATTAAATTCACTAAAAATTGAAGGGTAAGACATAGATAGCTAATTGCAAAGTTCCAAGCATCTTTCTTGCATGTTAATATGCAAGCTTCGTTTCCAAAATGGCTACGAGAATCTTGCAGCCCCCAAAATCATCTCACAGCCTTCATGAACACTTACCAATTTCCAATTACATAATGCATGTAAGTTTGGGAATAATGCATAGAGGCTTTGGTTTGAGGTCCAATTCTTGTACCAAAAAGACGATTGCAGCCCACTTCCAATTCTTACATGGAAATTTGCATTATAAAACTCCTAAAATGTACGATAACCATAGCAACATTGCACCACATCAGCCCAAATAGGGGATAGCTAAGAATAATCTGAATTTACCATGTCATTCCAACAATGGAAACCATACCGACGAACACAATAAGCAAACCATATGGAGTTTCGGTTTCCCGATCGTAGCTTCCATAACCATTTGAGTAATAAACTACAATTAATTAGCTTAAAGTTCTGAATATATAATCCCCCAAGATGTTTTTGTAGATTGATTGTATCCCAACTTATTCTGCATATTCCATCTTTATTTCCATCACCTCGCTAAAGAAAGTTTCGCATCAAGCGATTCAAGATTGTTTCTACCGAAACTATAAGTTTGTAGATGGACAATAGATAAATAGGTAAGGAAGATAGTACCAATTTAATTAGAACCATTCTTCTCGCATAAGAGAGACAATTTCCTTTCCAATTAGCAAGCTTGCTTTTAAATTTCACAATTAGAGTATTCCAAGTAGAAATCAAAAGTCGCTTCATGGATAAGGGTGAACCAAGATATTTAATTGGAAGTTTTTCGACTTGGCATCCAAATTGTGCGGTGAAATTACTAAGGCTGACATCTCCAATGTGAATTCCCATGAGTTCACTCTTTGTATAGTTGATTCTAAGTCCCGAGATCAATTCGAAACATCTCAGAATTCGCATGAAAGTAGAGACATTGTATTCATTCGCAGGTAGAAAACAGATCGTATCATCTGCAAATTGTAGTAGAGAGATATCAGGGAGTGATTCATCTAAATGAAATCCTAGTAATAGTCCCTCTTGAATGCTAGTGTCAATAATCTATTTCAATCCCTCAACTGCCAGAGCAAAAATAAAAGGTGATAATGGATCACCTTGCTTGACTCCCCTATGCAATTTAATCGGCTCACTTGGTATCCCGTTGATGAAGAAAGAAGTTGTCAAATTTTTCCAACAGTTTGAAAGCCAGGAGATCTACTTCTTATCAAAACCCATTGCTAAGAAGACTTTGTGCACATAATTCCACGAGATACAATCAAACACTTTGTGAAAGTCCAATTTGGTCAACGATGTTTGTGGACTGAGCTGATCACCTCGGAAGCTAGAAACGAGCATTCATGAGTGCTTCTTCCTTTAATGAAAGCAAATTGACTGTTAGAAATCAAGCTTGGTAAAATTGGTTGAAGTTGCATTGAAAGTAGTTTAGCCACAATTTTGTAATTTCCATGGATGAGAGCAATCGGTCGGTAGTTATGTAAGTTTGAGGATCCCTTAACTTTTGGAATAAGCACTGTGAAAGATGTCTTTATTGCTAATGGTAAAGCTGAAGAGTGGTGACAAGTAGTCAAGACATGCATTATTTCAGTCTTCAAATCTGCCCAGAAGTTCTTATAAAATAGGAAGTTGTAACCATCCGGACCCGGTGCCTTATTAACATCACAAGAGCAAATCGCCGCCCAAGTTTCAATCTCCATGAAAGGTGTAATCAGATTGGCATTTGAAGCTGCTGAGATTGCTGCAAATCATAGCCTTCTCAAGGAAAATGGAACCATGTGTGTGGCAGCAAAAATTCCACTGTAATAAGACCTGATTGCTGCCGAAATAGATGGAAAATCTTGAATCAAGCTGTCTTTGACTTCCAATTAGGCTATTTTATTATTTCTGAAATGCTGGGAAGCTTGGTGGTGGAAGAATATTGTGTTTTGATCTCCTAGTAATGTCCATTTAACTTTGGAATATTGATGATGAATACTTTCAAGATTCTGCTGATGCTGTAACAATGCTAAGTGGTGGTTCTACATTCCAAAGCTGAATTATTTAACAGTGGCCACCGTGATTCGCTCAAGGTGAGAGCGATAATCTTTGATTCGAGGGTCTTAATCTTCTCTTCAAGTTTCCCATAATTTTCTGCATGCCAAGATCGAATCCGCTTGCTCAATTGTTCTAATTTCATAGAAATGTCTCGATTCGCATAAGATTCGTGAATACCAAACCATTTAGATTGAATATATGAAAGGAAATCCGGGTGGTCCCACTAGCAATTTAAAGATCGAAATGGCTTTAAACCACTGAATGATAATGGATGAGATCGGAACAGAATTGGTAGATGATCAGATAAAGCTGAATCCAATGTGGAAATCGATACACCTGGCCAAGAATCAGCAATATTGCAAGACACTAGCACACGATAAATGCGTGAGAAGGAGTTTTTATTAACCCATGTGTAGTCGTGGCCATGTAAGGGAAGATCAAGAAGTTCACTTTCATTTACAAAATCCTGAAATCTAGAAATTAACCTTTCCATTCTTCCACCCGAACGTTCCAAGGTGAATAACACTTCATTGAAATCGCCATAAACTAGGATACGGTTATGAGATCTAATTTTGGGTAGTAAATAAAGCCACATTTGATTTCTTTCTGATGAGATGGTAGACCCATATAAAGTAACCACATGAACATCCACCGAAGAAGAGACTAAATGAAAGATGGACCATCTCTCTGAAGGCGACACAAGAGTAGCATCAACCAAGGCTGTATTCCTTGAAAAAATAATTCCACCCAAGAGACCCAGCGAGGGTGTACAATGGAATGAAAAATCATTATGTCCCCAAAATTTTCATGCCATTGAATCACATAGTGATTCCATTTTTGTCTCCAAAAGAACCCAAAAGTGAATGTTATATTTCCTAGCACAAAAATGAATGAACAATTGTTTGGCATTGTTTCGTATTCCTCCTCGACAGTTCCAGCTAATAAAAGAGAGAGATACTTTACTCAACTTAGATTAGTTTTCTATGGAAAACTTATAAATAGAGAAAATGATGAATGGGAATATACACTATGAAGACAGGTGACAAGGAATAAGAAACCAAACACCTAAGATTTTATCTCGGTTCAGCCCCGAGCCTACCTCTAGTCCCCGGATTCCTTTCTGAGGTTTAATCCACTAGTGTTTCTTTCCTTCCTTTGGTGGAGAAGCCTTTACAATGGGTAGACACGAATACAGAAAGTACCTTTCTTTCTAACTATTACTCAACTTATAGTTTAGGTACCCTTCCTAAACTGTCACTCAGATTTAATTTGAAAGATTGCGAACTAAGAGTTTCAACTTATAAAATGCATTGAATCCTTTCATAATGTTAAATCTAATTTCTCTCTATTACAAACAGATGGAAATATTTGCAATTTCTTTAAAATGCTTGATTTGGTATTTTTGAATGCTGGAAATATTTTGACAGTATTCCAGCTCTTAAGAAATTCGAGGTGATTCACCAAGTTTAAACGTCTTCTTTGATCTTGATCTTCAATTTCTCTTCTCTTCACAGCTTTCGAATTTGTACATTTGAAAAAATTCCAAGACATTTATAAATGTTGGAGCGCAAGATTAATCTGTTAATCTTGATGCATCAAAAACTCGTTTACTTCAAGTAATTCCATTCTGATAGAGAGGCGCTTGAGATGCAACATGGAGGCTTGTGATTTATCTGATTGTTGACGTTGAAGAGTTGTGCAGAGACACCGAGAAATGGTGCATGTCAGATGATACCTTTTGTGTTGGATGCTAGCAAGGAATCTCCAACATTCTATACTGATGCCTTTTCATTATGAGGACCACTTGAATATCTTCTTTAATTATAGTGCTTTTCTCCTAAAAAGCATCAAAGGAATATTTTGTCTCTCATAGATAGAGTTAAAAGCATGTGTCTCATTTTATTCTCTAAGTGTCACAAGAACCCAGCTTTTAATTAACAAAAGCTACTTAGCTTTGCTGAGTCTATATCATATAAACTATGTAATACTCAGCCTCACTTAGCTTTTCTTACGTTAAGCCATAACTTAATTAAAATTCAGTAAACTGAGTTCTTTTTCCTTAAACAAACTCAAGTAAACTTGTATAATTAAGTGTCTACTTATTACTTGATTAATTTCACTATCCTAGATAATTTGTTATTTCCAAAACATTTTAAGTACTATGAAGTAATTATGAGCATGAGATTTTGATCCTCACTCGTGAGTTCGATGATGAAGTTGTAATTTATTTTCCTTTGCATGTCTTCACTTTGATAAGGTCTCAAAGGTCCTCGGGAGAAGCATTCCTTGTTTCTTGTGAACCCTACACAAATCCCTTGATGACTGGGTCATTTTGATTCAGCCCAATCTAGATTCAATACCCATACCAACATGCTAATGTTGATGTTGGCATTAGTAATATCGATGTCAATGTTACCACAGTGATAGCGACATTGCCAGGTTAGTAGTGACAAGGCCTAGATTGGGCTAATCCAAAACCAAAAAAGTCAATACCAATACCAATTTGACCAATGTCAGTGTTGGTATCAATAATGTCGGTGTTGGTGTTCATAAGTTTTTGGCTACACTCATTTCGAAAGGTTTATCCCCTACAACGGCGCCAAAAACTTGTTTGCTACTTTTCTACTGATAGGTTTAATAGTCTGTTCATAAGATTCGGCTATATATCAATGGTGCCACAAACTTGTTCACAAAAAATATAGGTGTTATCAGTACCTCTTATCAAATAGAAAAATGATGATAATTGTAAGTATATAGTTGCGATGTAGGTTTAAAAGATATCGATCCCATAGGGAAGGACTAGTTCTAAAGATCGAAAGGGAAGATAAAATTAAGAAAATAAAATATAATAAGGTAAAGGTTAGGAAAGAAGGATTAAAATGAAAAATGAGTAAATATAGGTATGAAAGATTAGAGAACCTAAATATATAAATTTTCCCTACGAAATAAGGATAGTAGAGAAAGCATGCAAATTCAATAAAGATGTTACGATTCACTAAACTAATCTAACAGACTCGGTTCTAAATACCCAAGTGTTTAATTATTCACCGCAGAGCAACACATGAAATGGCTTTTCTAAACCTAGTGCAAATGAATTAAGATAATTATATAAACCTTGACAACTTCAATACTATGCTTAGTACGGGTCGCTCTCACATAGTCATATTTAGCAAGTTACCATTCCAAAATTGTTGGCTCACTTAACAGTGTTATATCACCGATCCAGTGATTATACATGATATTGTTAACCTGAAATTACTCTTAAAATTAACTCCAACGTATGTAACTTGATTAACATAAAAGACTTGATATGAAATACGCATTATGACACATAGACATATCATAAATTTCAAAATAGAAAGTATAAGTAGAAAGAAAAGCAAAGTTGTAAGGTATGCAAGTGAAAGCTAAAGTTGATCAAATTGTATCCACTATTTAATGGGAGTCGTCAATTCCTACAATTCTTGCGTCTGCTTTGAATTCGGTGTTGGCCCGTACAGAACCTCTGCTAGGATACTATTCTTTGAGAATATCGAACAAATAAATATTGAAGAATGAAAACTTTTATTGATAAGTTATTTGCAAGTACACTTATACAACAATCACTCAAGAATATAGAGAAATCTAGTGATCAAAACAAGGATTCAAATCACTTAAACATTTTCTCGCTAACACTTATGAACGTAGCGAACTCTCTATCTAAACACACACTATATATTTCTATAATTGCACTCTAATGTTCTCCTATATTGTGGTGCACGAAATTTGTAGGGTTTGGAGCCCTATTTATAGAGTTAGAAGGGTTGCATCTATGCAAACAAATAGTTGTGTCCATTGGTGAAAGATTGCATCTCTTCATTGTGATTGGTTGAGAAGCTTTGATTTAATCCACAATGGATAGGCACCTTTTCATGATTGGTTGACTTCTGAAAAGTGTCTTTTCATTGGTAGTTGATGGTAGTTGATGGCGATTAATAATGCTTATCTGGTGATTTATAGTTAAGAAGATAAAACTAGAAAATCGTCCAGGTCGTGACCGCGATATATAAGTCACGACCATGAATCTTTGATTGGTAGACTTCTATTTCTGAAGTATACAAGTCGCAACCGCGAATTGAGTTTTTCTTCAGAAATCTCCTTGTAACTTTGCCAATCTTTAACAGCTTCGATCCTAAGCCACTTTAAGTTCCACGCATCTTTTTGCACCTTTTTCACTCTTTTTTCATAGAATTCCACTTTAGATCATTTTACTCCCAAGATTTACCTAGTATCTGCATTTGCATCAAAAATCATTACATACCACATGAAATCTTTTATATGAAGTATAAAAATGACTTAATTCATAGTGTTAAATGTATAAAATTAATATGATAATAAATCAATAATTCATATAAAAGATTTCACATGGTATGTAGTTGTTTTTTATGCAAATGCAGATACTAGGTAAATCTTGGGAGTAAAATGATCTAAAGTGGAATTCTATGAAAAAATAGTGAAAAGGTGCAAAAAGATGCGTGGAACTTAAAGATTTGGCTTAGGATCGAAGCTATCAAAGATCGGCAAAGTTACGAGTAGAATTCTGAAGAAAAACTCAATTCACTGTCACGACAATCATTCACAGTCGTGACTTGTATACTTCAGAAACAGAAGTCTGCCAATCAAAGATTCACGGTCGTGACTTATATATCGCGGTCATGACTTGGACGATTTTCTGGTTTTATCTTCTTAACTACCAACCGCCAGATAAGCATGATTAACCTCCATCAACTGCCATCGACTACAAATGATAAGACACCTATCAGAAGTCAACCAATCATGAAAAGGTGCCTATCCATTGTGGATTATATCAAAGCTTCTTAACCAATCACAATGAAGAGATGCAATCATTCACCAATGGACATGACTCTTCGCTTGGATAGACGCAACCCTTTGAACTCTATAAATAGGGCTCCAAACCTCAATAATTTCATGTAGAAGAAAGGGGTGAAAGATAGCGCATAGTGTATAGATAGAGAATAAACATCTAGTTTCACTACGTTTATAAGTGTTAGCGGGAAAATGTTTAAGTGATTCGAATCCTTGTTTCGATTACTAGATTTCTCTATTTTCTAGAGCGATTATTGTATAAGTGTACTTACAAATCACTTATCAATAAAAGTTTTCATTCTTCAATATTTGTTTGTTTGATATTCGCAAAGAATAGCATCCTAACAGAGGTTCTGTACGGGCCGAGACCGAATTCAAAGCAGACACAAGAATTGTGGGAATTGATGACTCCCATTAAAGAGTGGATACGGTTTGATCAACTTTAGCTTTAACTTACATACCTTACAGCTTTGCTTTGCTTTCTACTTATACTTTCTATTTCGAAGTTTATGATATGTCTATGTGTCATAATGCATATTTCATGCTAAGTCTTTTATATTAATCAAGTTATATCCATTGGAGTTAATTTTAAGAGTAGTTTTGGGGTTAACAATATCGTGTATAATAACTAGATTTGTGATATAACGCTGTTTAGTGAACCAACATTTTTGGAATGGTAACTTGCTAAATGTCTCTATGTGAGAGCGACCCGTATTAAGCATAGTATTGACGTCGTCTAGGTTTATATAATTGTCTTAATTCGTTTGCGCTAGGTTTAGAAAAGTTATTTCATGTGTTGCTCTACAGCGAATCATTGAAAATCTAAGTGTTTTGAACCGAGTTTGTTAGATTAGTTTAGTGAATCGTAACATCTTTGTTGAACTTGCATGTTTTCTCTACTATACTTGTTCATAGGGAAAATCTCTATATTTAAATTCTCTAGTCTTCCACATCTATATTTACTCATTTACTAGTGAAGAATGAGGAGAAAAAGAATCATGGCTTTTTGTGGGTGAAGAAATATGAATAGGAGAGTTTTGGGTATTAACAAGTGAAGATGGAATATGAATAAAAGAATTTACAGTATTAGAAGGAGGAGAATTTACAAATGGTTTTTCAATAACTACAGGAGTAGGAACTGAGGGAATTGAAGGATTTACAGGAGAAGTTGAGATTTGAGGATTTATAGAAGAAGAAGGGGTAGGAATTTTAGGAACCTCTTGGTTAGCTAACCTAAGGATGTGTCAGCTTGAGGTTGCTCATGCTCAACATGAGTGAAAGAGGGTGTGGGGATGTTGGGTTCCTAGGGATTAGACTCCTTAGGAATTAGGGAGAGGGTGTCTCCAACATCCTCCTTGCTACTCACCACCTGCACATTGCATTGTAGGGGCTTATAGTGGCAAAACACTTACGCTGAGTGCCCTTTACTTTGGTAAAAACTTCTTGTACTTCAGTCGTAGCGCTAGGACTTAGAGTGTCCTCTTATATGGACTTCTTGGCCTCGCCTTACTCCTCTGATTCCTCAAAAAGAACCATTTTGCACTTTCTTTGGTGTAGGTACTCATTAGCCGCAACCACATCTTCTTGTTCCTTTGCTTGTTGCTCAGCTTAAATTTTGGCCTACGCTTCTCTTTAGGTGCGGGTTTTAGCCTTCATATACCTCCTTTGATGCTGGGGCTGAGCAAGGGCCTCATTGGCTTTGGATTTTGTAGGGCTTTTCCCCCTGGCCTTGGAGGAAGCAACCTTCTACTTGGGAGTGGAGGCGGTGGCGATGACTTTCTCTAGGATGCTAGATATGGGGGCTTTGTTTGAGCCATCACTTTCATCGAAGTCCACCTAAACCCATCTTCATCCTCCTTCAGGATGTCCACAGGTACTACTATCGATACGCACTTTAGCTTGCGCTTTTGTTATGCTTTATTATACCTAGTATGTACCTAGTTGTGAACCAGTTTGCTAAAGTGAACCATCTTAAATCACTTCTTCACTGGAAAACTGTGTCACCTGGCTCCTCTAAAAATTGAGCAATATCCACTTTCGCTGCCCTCATAAGTTCGGTTATGAGGTAACCGTAATGATTAATAGTAATCAGCTTGGAAAAATGGTGAAGAATCACCACTGGCCAGTTCAGCTTCTTACCATCTACCATATGGTAGACCACACACCTCTCAAAGTAGGTGCAGCTAGTCACAGACCTAGTTTTTGGTAGCAGCAACTTCACCACCAGCTCGTGGCACATTCTCGGTCCAGCTCATGCCGCTTGCTGCTATCTCCCCTGATACATAGTTCGTGGAGAGCTCCGAATCTTTTAGAATAATTACGATGTCTTCGTTACCAATTTTTTGAAGCTAAGTGCCTTTGTTAGGGATGTTGAGGATGCTCCCTATCAATCTCACACAGATGAGAGTGGATTTTCCTCCAAAATCCATCATTAGAACATCATCAAACTCTTGGATTGTGTAGAGGTTTGAGTAGAAGGCTCTGATGAGCCCTGTGATAGCAAGACCTTCCATCTTCAGAAAAGAACTCAGATGTTACTACTTGATGATCATGTGCATGGTTTTGTTTAGCAGCAACCCTTCATAGTCCACTTCATAAACGGGACCAAAATCCAGATTATCAGCCCATTCCACTTTGGTGAAAAGGGTTACTTCTTGAAGAGTAAGTTTCTCGATTTTCCCTTCAGCATTACTACAATCTTCACCAATGTGGTGCTCTTGAGTCTGAATGTAGTTCTAGTAATCGCCATTTGAGAGGATAAAAAAGGATTGAAAGAGAAGAGAAATTAGGGTTTGAATGCTTTGGATTTCAAATTCGTAGAAAGTAAGTAATCTTCTCTCTTCAACTGTTTAGCTTTTATAAACCTCTGGATCTCTTAGGGGTACATGGCGTTACCATATCTCAAGATGAAAATGAAAGCTAAGATGAGCATAAGATTAACCACCTCAGTAAAATGATGAGTTTTGATAAAAAAAACGGTTCCTATTCAAATGCATGTCTTTTTGAAAGCGTAGAGCTTTGAATTTTAACCATGAAACAGTTCTCACGCTGTTACTTTAAAATACAAACAGTTCCTTAGAAGGACCATACTCCAGCTTGACATCTCCTCGTAGCATATGATACCTAATGAAGTGATGTTTGATGTTAACATGCTTCATCCTTCCATGCTGAACTAGATTTTTGGATAGGTCAATTGTGCTCTTGTTATCACACATAACTTCAAGACAATTTGACTTTACACCATAATCTTCCAGTTACTGCTTAATCCATAGCAGTTGTGCTACACAACTTCCTATTACCATGTACTCAGCTTCAGCTGTACTCAGCGCCAACAGAAGTTTGTTTCTTATGGTACCCTAGGATAAGACACTCTCCAAGGAAATGACATCCTCCTAATGTACATTTCCTGTTGAGCTTGTCTCTACCATAATCAGCATCTATAAATCCCCTAAGAGTGAAATCTGAGGTGCTGGGGATATTACAGACCTACTTCAATTGAGCATTGCATGTACCTTAGAATTCTCTTTATAGTGGCTAAATGAGATTCTCTAGGATCAACTTGATAACGAGCATAGTAGCACATAGCATATTGAATATCTGGCCTACTAGCGATGAGATAAAGAAGAGAACCAATGATTCCTCTGTAGAACTTGATATCCACATGTCTTCCAGCTTCATCTTTACTTTGGATAGTATCAGTGGCCATATGAGTGGACATTACCTTCGAATGTTCCATGTCAAATTTCTTCAAGACTTCTCTGGTATACTTAGCCTGACTGATGAAAATTCCATCTTCAGTCTGATTGATTTGAAGATCAAGAAAGAAATTTAGCTCTCCCATCATAGAAATTTTGAACTCGCTCTTCATCTACTTGTTGAACTCCTTGCATAGCTTCTCATTAGTTGCTCCAAATATGATATCATTAACATATATTTGGACTAGCAACACATCTTCCTTTCTGCGCCTGATAAACAGAGTTGCATCTACTCTTACTCTTTCATAGCCTTTGTTGATCAAGAAATTTGTCAACCTCTCATACCAAGTTCTAGGAGCTTACTTCAATCCATAGAGAGCTTTCTTCAATTTAAAGACATGCTTAGGATTCTTCAGATCTTCAAATCTTGGAGGCTGGCAAACATAGACTTCTTCTTGAATGAATCCATTTAGGAATGCACTCTTAACATCCATTTGAAATAATTTGAAGTTCATATGAGATGTGAAAGCATACAGGATTTAGATTGCTTCGAGCCGGGCTACAAGAGCATAAGTTTTTATCATTATTGATTCATTCTTGCTGATTGTAACCTTGAGCAACATGCCTAGCTTTTTTCCTAACAACAGAGCCATCTTCATCTAGCTTGTTCTTAAAAACCCATTTAGTTCCAATAATTGATTTCCCTTTCAGCTTCGAAACTAGATCGCAATCATCATTGTACTTGAACTGATCCAGCTCCTCTTGCATTTCGATCATCCAATAATCATCTTCTTCTGCATCTTCAAACTTCTTGGGTTCGATCAATGAAATGAAGGCTGGATGACTCATCATCCTGTTGAGCTGACCTCAGGTCATCACTGGATTATAAACATCATCAACTGTGCTCTCTAGCGAATGGTTGAGATGAACTATAATCTCTCTTGGAAGACTTGCATCAACTACAGGAGGATCAATAACGAGATGCTGAGGTGGAGGTTGATCTTCACCATCGTTGAAGTTGATAGAATGATCCTCATCATCTTTGGCTTCCTCAGCTTCAGGTTTTTGTGCTAGGTTGGGTAGCACAGAGAATGGCATACTGAGTGGATCTGCTTGCTGGGGTACTCCTTCATCTTCATCAGATAGATATCTATATACATTATCAAAATCCACGTGCATAGACCCCTCTAATAGGCCAGTTCTTTTGACATATATTCTATATGCCCTATTGTTAGTTTAGTATCCCAGAAAGATACCTTCATAACACTTAGGATCAAACTTTCCTAGTTGCTCCTGGGTGTTAAGAATAAAGCACCTACAACCAAATGATTTGAGATAACCAATCTTAGGCTTGTGCTCTCGCCAAAGTTCATAGGGTGTCTTCTCAAGAATTAGATGAATTAAAACCCGATTTAAGATATAACAAGCTATGTTAACAGCTTCTCCCCAAAAGTACTTTGGTAGATTGTTATCACTCAGCATGGATCGAGCCATTTTAACTATGGTTCTATTCTTCCTTTCTACAACCCATTTTGTTGAGGCGTATAGGGAGAAGAGAAGTTATGGTCAATACCATATGCTGAAAAGAATTCTTCGAAATGGAAATTCTCCAATTCCTATCCACTATTACTTCAGATACTATTGATTTTAGTTCCTATTTTGTTCATTATCCAGTTACTGAGCTTGGTACAAGATTCATATGTCTCGTCTTTACTACTCAGCAAGACTAACCAAATGAATCTCGTGAAGTCATCCACAACCACCAACAAAAATCTCTTACCATCCATGCTCATTGGCTGAACTGGGCTGAAAAGATCCAGGTGGAGGAGCTCCAACGGTCGCTTAGTTACTACGTGATTAATTGACTTAAAAGATCTCTTAACTTGCTTACCTAGTTGGCAAGCTGAGCATAGTTTATCCTTTTCAAAGCTGATGCTGTGTAACCCCATAACTAATTGATTTTTGGCCAGTTTGGATAGAATGTTCATATTTATATGATCCAACCTTCTATGCCAAAGCCATGAATTATCCTCCTTAGATACTAGACACACATTAGTGGAGCTTGGGGATAAATCAATCATATATACATTATTGATTCGAGGAGCAAAGAGAATAGTAGAATTGATAAGTGTATAATTACACTTATTATCGTGATATTTTTACTTATAAAATGATATGGTTTAGAGTCATTTTATACTTCATATATAAGATATCACCTGGTATGTAGTTATTTTTTATGCAAGTGTAGAAACTAAGTGAATCTTTAGAGTAAAATGATCAAAGATGGAATTCTATGTAAAAAGAGTGAAAAAGTTGCAAAAAGATGTGTGTAACACAAGGAATTGGCTTAGGATCGAAGTTGTCAAAGATCGACAAAGTTGCAAGGAAAATTTATGAAGAAAAACATATGTCACGATCGTGAAACCCATTCATGGTTGGGACTTATCATTCTTCACAAACAGAAAGTTACCAACTATAGTTCACGATCGCGACATGTATATCACCCTCACGACTTGTGACGGTTATGGATAACTCTTCTCAACTACCAACCACCGGATAATAACGATCAACCGCCATCAATTGTCAGATGAAAAGACACCTTTTAGAAGCATTCCAATCATGAAAAGGTGCCTTTCCATTGAAGATGAGGATGAAACTTTGCATCTAATCACATTGAACTGATGCAACTCTTCACTAATGGACACGACTCTTCATTTGGATAGATGCAACCTTTCGCACTCTATAAATAGAGGTTCAATCAACCAATTTCGTGGGGTGGCATATGGGCAATGAAGAAAACATGTATGCATAGATAGAGAGTGAAAATTGTTTAGATTTTGCTAGTTTAAAGTGTTAGTGAGAAAATTGTATAAGTGATTCAATTCTTATTTCAATCACTAGATTTCTCCAAAAATTAGAGCGATTGTTGTATGAGTGTAATTGTAAAGCACTTATCAATAAAATTTTTCATTCTTCAACATTCATTTGTTCGATATTCACAAAGAATAACATCCTAGCCGAGATTGTGTACGAGTAGAGATCGAATTCAAAGTAGATGCAGGAATTGCAGGAATTGATGACTCCCATTAAAAGAGTGCATACGGTTTGATCAACTTTAGCTTTCACTTGCATACCTTACAACTTTAATTTATTTTCTACTTATACTTTCTATTTCGAAGTTTATGATATGTCTATGTGTCATAACGAGTATTTTGTCTTGCATCATTTATATTAATAAAGTTATATGCTTTCGACTTGACTTTAAGAGTGATTTCGGGTTAAGATTGTATATAATCACTGGATCTATGATTATAATGATGATTAGTGAGCTAACATTTTTGGAATGGTAACTTGCTAAATATGGCTATGTGAGAGCGACCAGTACTAAGCATAGTATTATTATTATCTAGGATTTTATAAGTATCATAATTCGTTTACCCTAGATTTAGAAGAGTCATTTCATGAGTTGCTCTACGGTGAATTATTGAATATTTGGTCATCTAGAACTGTGTTTGTTAAAGTTATCTAGTGTTTTAAATATTTTTGATGATTTTGCATGTTTTTCTCTACTATACTTGCTCTTAAGGAATATCTATATAGTTTACATCTTCTCTAATTTGTTCATGCATCTGTTTATTCATCAGTCCACCATTTCCAAACCCTAAACTTATATTATTTTCTTTTGTTCCGTAACTCTTGTTGGTCCTGAAAATCGAATTCCTTCCCTGTGGGATCAATATCTTTTAAAACTACATCGCAATTGTATACTTGCAGTTATCATCATTTTTCTATTTGATAATCAGTATTGACAACACCTGTTCATATTAAGAACTTTTATATTATCAGTAGAAAAGAGGGGAACAAGTTTTTGGCACCGTTTTTTGAGATAAGTCTTTCAAAACGAGTATAGCCAAAATCTTGCGAACAAGAATCAGTCTTACAGTCAATTAGTAAGCATCCTGCTGAGTCAAATGTAACCTTTGTGCCTTTGTCACAAAGTTGGACTTCACTAAGCAAGTTGAACTTTAGACCTTTGACAAGAGAAACCTCTTCGATTGAAGGAGAGACACCGACAGTGCCACGACCTACAATCTTACCTTTCTGGTTATCTTCAAAACTGACACTTCCTTTTCTTTTACGCTCCAATGAGATGAACTAGCTTTCATCTCCTATCATATGCCTTGAGCATCCGCTATCCACATACCACATTCTAGAGTCATCAATTGATTTAAGGCTCACCTGCAAAATAGTTACATTTTCGTAAGTACCCATGCTTTTGAGCTGGGTACTCCCTTGTTAGAAGTACTTAGGTTATTCTAGTCGTACTCGTCATAATAACCATTTTTATTCCTACACATTACTATGGTATATCTAGCTTTTCCACAAAAACCACACACCGTTTTTGCTTTGGGCTGGCTCATTTTCTTCTTTTTAGAGGAATTCTTCCTCTTAGAATTACGAGTTTGGTTACTTGGAGGTTGACTATTGGATGGAGGAGGATCTTGCTTCTTCTTCAAAGTTGTTACCTCAGCAGTCAACTCATCTATTTGCTTAGTAACCTTGCTATTTGAACAGTCTTGATACTCATCTTTTTCTTGAAGAAAGCAGATATCAAGAGATAAGGAAGCAATAGCGTCTTCCAAATCTTCACTTCTCCTCATAAGCTCTTTGATGTTCTTCATCGACTTATTAGTCAGTTTCATAACATGAAAGAGTGCCTAGGTGAATTCTTCCATAGATAAGGGAATTTCAGAATGTACCTTAGCTTCAGGAGCTTTTCCCTTATTGCAATCAGCTTCAGAGTTAGCAGCAGATTGATCTCTACCGGAGGTAGAGGCTAAGCCTTCACCCCTTTAATTCTTGATAGCCATAAGATAGAGGTTGGCAGAATCAGTTGCTTCATCATCAGACGATGAGGATTCTTCTGAGTCCCTCTAGGTGGTTGTAAGTTCCTCATTCTTCTTGTTAAACCTCTTCCTGAATTTGTCCTTTTTAACCTTAAGATGGTTGGATTGGATATGGCCTTTCTCTCCATGGCCAAAGTACTTGATGTCTTTGCTGTGTTCCTTCTTAGGTACTTCCTCAGCTCCACGCTGGTGTTGAGTTGACTTGATTTTATAGAGAAACTTCTTCTTATTGAACTTCTTATCCTTCTTCATGTAGAATTTTAAATGCCTAGTCAGAAGGGCCATTTGCTCATCAGAGTCGTAGCTAGTAGACTCATAAGATGAATCAGATTTCTGGACAATAGCTTTGCCCTTTCTTTTCTTACCTCGACTCTTTTTAGAGTCATCCGAATACTTCCTTAGAGACATCTCATGGGTTAGCAAGGTGCCTATCAGCTTATTATAGCTGTAGGTCTTCAGATCATGAGCCTCCTTAATAGAGCTCTTCTTGGAGTCTCACTCTAGAGTAAGAGTGCGCAGAATCTTCTAGAGTAAGAGTGCACAAAATCTTCTTGACAAGCTCCTCTTCAGTGAACTCCTTTCCCAATCTCTTCAGTTCTTAACAATGTTAATGAACCTGGTATTCATGATTTGAATACCCTAGCCAACGCCCATTGAGAACATCTCATACTCCCTCAACATGATATTGATCTTCGATTCTTTGACCTTATCCATCCCCTCATAGGTAATCTCCATCTTTTTCTAGATTTCTTATGTTGTCTTGCATCCTAAGACCCTTTTTGACCTCAATAAGATCTAGCGCACAGTGTAAGTAGTTAGTTGCTGAGGCATTCTCCTTGAGAAGCCTCATATCAGCATCGTCGTAGTCCTCTAGATCTATTAGGATACGAATTTTGTTCCTCACAACAGTGGGAACTCTAGGGCCAAGCTCGATAGCAAACCAAGCCTGCATGCTTTGCGACTGGATGAAATTTTTCATGCAATATTTCTAGAATGTGTAGTGATTACCATAAAAAAGAGTTGGCCTGGTAACAGAAATTCCCTCCTTTAAGAGAACTGTCTGACCCGAGCCAGAACTGTAATTGTTGTAAGCCATTTATGGATCTTTAACTCAAAGATGATTAGTCAATAAGTTGAGAAACTGCTTTGATACCACTTGTTGATCCTTAAATAGCTTGTAAACAACCGCAGAGGGGGGGTGAATGCAAATCTTGGTTACTTTTTAGGATTTATAAAAAAATTTATTTCACCAAGTTAAGTTTTTATATGCATACTAAGTTGATATAAAAACTTATAAACTGCTCACCCTCGCTAGCACAGTATATCTACAATTTCTTGTTAAGTACTCAACTCAGCTTCGGATTGGTTTTTCAACAAAACCACTGAACAGAGATAAATTGATGTATGAGCAAGACATAGTAAAAGCTAAGAGCACAAGTTCAGAACTTTAACACCTGAATTTTATCTTGGTTGTGTGTCTACTCGTTGTAAAGCTAAGAGCACAAGTTCAGAACTTTAACACCTGAATTTTATCTTGGTTCGGCCCTGAGCCTGCCTCTAATCCCCGGATAAATTTTCTAAGCTTTATTCCACTAGTGTTCATTTCTTACTTAAGCGGAGCAGCCTTTACAACGAGTAGACACACTTTTATAGAAAGTACCTTCCTTTCAAACTACCACTCAACTAAGTTTGGGTACCCTTCCCAAATTGACACTCAAATTTGAATAGAAAATTGGAAACTAAATTCAACTTATAAAATGTTGAATCCTTACAATGTTAAATCTAAGTATTTCTCTCTATTACAAGTAGATTTGAAAATTGTTGTTTGCTGATTGCTTGAGTTTAGAATTTCTTGAAGCTATGAGTAATTGCACAGAGTTTCAGCTCTAAAAGGAATTCAAGGTGATTCACCAAGTTTAAACATCTGCTTCAGTCTTCTATTTATACTTGAAGCATTGTGAAGTAGTCGTTGCAAACTTTTTGAGGTCACTAATATTCAATTTGTCTTCTCTTCATATCTTTTGAATCTTCCCGTTAGAGATAGATTCTAAGACATTTAGAGATAGAAATTTGAACGTTGAGGTGCGATAAAATTCCGTTGACAAAATCTCATTTGTCTTCAAGCAATTTGGTTTGAGAGAGGTACGCGATAATGCAACGTGGAGTCTTCATATTGGTTGACATTTTTTATGTTGGTAGATTGTGCAGAGAAGTTGAGAAACGGCGCATGTTAGAAATTCCTTTTGCCTTAGACTGTAGTGAGGGAATCCTGACATTCCGTACTGACACCTTTTATCATGTGAGGACCACTGGAAATCTTCTTTAATTTCAATGCTTTTTATCCTGAAAAGCAACTAAAAAATATTTCATTTCTCACAAAAATCGTTAGTAGTACATGTGTCATTTAATTCTTGAAGTGTAAAAGAAATTAGCTTTTAAAAGCTAACTCGGCATAGCTGAGTAGATATACTTCTAAACTATGTAATACTTAGCATAGACTCAGTTTTTCCTACTCTAAGCCGTAACTTAATTAATTACTCTGCAAACTGAGTTGTTTTCTCTTAAAACAAGCTCAAGTCAACTTCATAATTAAGAGTATACTTAGTACTCAATTAATTTCACTATCCTAGTTAGTTTGTTATTTCCAAAACATTAAAGTACTTTGCAATACTATTAACTTGGGTTCTACAAATTGTATCCTTGCCACTATCCTTCAAATTCGATAGCTTCACTAGATATGTGGGAGTGATTCAAATTTCCATCCCTTTAGCTGTAGTCAATAGTTCCTACTCACTAGCTTTGTTCATCTGTAAGTTCTCGTAGAATTCAATCACTAAGCGGGGAAAGGTTTTCTCCTTTAGCTTCATCTGGGTGGTTATGCCATTTTTCTCAATTATTTCTTTGTAGGGTGAAGCGACAAAGAAAGTATCATCATTAAGATATCTCTATTCTATGATGGAACTAGGATTTTACCTGTGCACAAAGGTCCTTTGAACATTTTTAGTAGCAGTATTAGATCTCTTGGGAGACATTTTCCAAAGAAAAGAGTTTAAAAAAAGGTAAGAGTTGAAGAGTTTTTGGTAAAGTAATTTTAAAGATGAATAGTTCAAAGGCTTTATTGGACAACTTCAAAAGGGTATAATAGTTACTCAACATTTGAAATATTTGTAAAGGTTAAAGCATTTATCATTTTATATATGTACTTGAATGAATAAAGTAATTGAAGGTAGAATAGTAATGGTTTTTACAATAACCTGGAGAAGATTTTGGGTTTTTTGAATTTTGAACCTTGTACCCTTTGACATCAGTTATATATTGAGGTTACTTTTGATGTGGCGAATAGTTATTGGTGCTAGTTGGATCCTTCCTTCTGAATAAGTTTACTTTCTTCCAAGTAACTCGATTTCTATTTGAGTAACCTTTCTTTCTTATGAGTAAACTATCTTTTCTAAGGAAATTTGCTCTCTTTTGAGTAATTGGACTTTCTTCTGAGTAATTTTAAATTAAATTACTCATTCCAATTTCTCTTCTTAGATAACGGAATTGATCTTTACTAAGAGGCTTTGTGAATATATATGCTCATTGGTCCTCAATAGATACATATACCAATTTGACATCTTTATTTCGTACATGATCTCTAATGAAGTGATGTATAATGTTGACATTCTTCATTATGCTACATTGAACTAGATTTTTTGACATACCAATTGTGCTTTTATTGTTACATATTACTTCAATACATCTAGTTTTAATTTCATATTCTTCAAGTTGTTGTTTGATCCATAATGCTTGAGCAACACAGCTACATATAACCATATATTCAGCCTTTGTGGTTGAAAGTTCCACTAAGGTTTGATTTTTACTATACCATGAAATAATGGAGTATCTTAGGAAGTGGCATCCTCTAGTTGTACTTTTTCTTTCAAGTTATTCTCTTTTATAATCAGCATCTATGAATCCTTTGAGAGAAAAATCTCCATTATTTGGATACGAAATTCCAACATTTATGGTTCCAATGAGATATTTGAGAATTCTCTTTACAACACCAATATGAGATTCTATATAATCACTTGATGCCTTGCACAGTAGTAGATAACATAGTGAATGTCTGGTCTACTAGTCATGAGATATAACAAGGAGTCAATCATCCCTCTATATATATTCTGCTCAACTAGTTTTCCTTATAAGTCTTTACTCAGAGGTGTGTTAACCATAGGAGTTGGCAAATCTATACTTTCTCCATTCCAAATTTCTTCAGAATCTCCTTTGTACATTTGGCTTGATTTATGAAGGTGCCTTCTGAGCTTTGTTTGATTTGAAGTCCAAGAAAGAAGGTTAATTCACCCATGATTGACATTTCAAACTCATTCTTCATCTAAGTGATGAATTCGTGCACATCTTGTCAACAAATAACTCCAAATATTATATCATTAATATAGATTTGCACCATCAGTATGTCTTTACTTCTTCTTTTGATGAATAATGTAGTATTTGTTTTGCCTCTAATGTAGTCTTTGGTGATTAGAAAGTTTGTTAATCTCTCATACTAGGCTCTAGGAGCTTGCTTTAAACCATATAATGCTTTCTTTAATTTGAATACATGATTTGGGTATTTGAGATCTTCAAATCTAGGTGGTTACTTCACATATATTTCTTTTGAGATAACTCCATTTAAGAATGCACTCTTAACATCCATATGATACAACTTAAAGTTCATGTGAGAGGTAAAGGCACATAGAATTCAATTGCTTTAATTTCAATAACTAGTGTAAAGGTTTCATCATAATCAATCCCCTCTTACTGATTCTATCATTGAGCAACTAGTTTGGCCTTATTTCTCACTATAGTGCCGTCTTCATCTAACTTATTTCTAAAAACCCACTTTGTACCAAGGATTGACTTATTCTTAGGTGCTAGAATATGATCTCATACATCATTTCTAGTGAATTGATCTAGTTCTTCTTGCATTGCCATTATCTATCTCTCATCATGTTTAACATCTTTAGACTTCTTTGGCTCTATGATAGAGAAATATGCTAGATGGCTTATCATTCTGTTGAATTATCCTCTTGTGAGCATGAGAATTTGAGCTACATCTAGGATAAGTCTCTCAAGATGTACCTTCTTGGTTCTGGTCTCCTTTGGGAGGTTTGAGTGAACTTGATCAACTATAATAGGAGTTGTAGGATTTCCTTAAGTGATATTTGAGAAGTTAATCTCTGTTGGTTCCTCTTTAGTTGAGGATTCACCTTGCTCTTAATTAGAGGGTGGTTTTTGTGAGATATTCTCTCCATCATCCTTTGACCTACACTTGTTTGTTTGGTTACTTTCATCAGAATCTACATGTACGGACTCTTCTAGTGATATTGTTCTCTTAAAAAAGACATTATAGGCTTTGCTATGTGTTGAGTAGCCAAGAAAAATTGACTCGTCATATTTAAGATCAAATTTACCAAGTTATTCTTTATTCTACAAAACATTTGCATCCAAAGGCTTTGAAATAGACAATTTTTGGTTTTTTCCTTTTCGAAGTTCATATGGGGTTTTGTCTAATACAACACTAATGTTAACTCTATTTAGGATATGGCATATTATGTTTACTACTTCTACCCATAATTATTTTGGTAAATTATTGTTACTTAGCATTGATCAAGCCATCTCAACTATTTTTCTATTTTTCCTTTCAACAACCCCATTTTGTTAGGGAGTGTGAGGAGCAAAGAAGTTGAGCTCAATGCCTGTAGCATTACAGAATCCAGCAAATAGCTTATTTTCGAATTCTCTACCATGATCACTTCTCATTCTTGATAATAAAAAAACCTATTCAAATTCAATTATATTGCACAATTAGGAGAAACCTTCATAGGCTTCATACTTATTATTAGGTAAGACAACCCATGTATACCTGGAATATTTTTCCACTATTACGATGGTATATCTGTATCCTCTCATGCTCACAGGTTGAACGAGGCCAAATAGATTTACATTTACTAGTTCAAGAACTCATTTAGATGAAAAGTTAGATTTTAGTGTAAAACTCTTTCTAAACAGTTTTCAATATTGACATGCATTACATGGGTGATCCTTTTCAAAGTTTAAACTTGGCAATCCCTCAACAAGTTTTTATTTGGCTAGTTTAGATAGAAGATTCATGTTTAGCATGTCTCAATTTTTTGTGCCATAGCAAGGATTCCTCTTCTTTAGACACCAGTCATAGATCCTTTTTGGTTTTATCATTTATTTATATCATATAACCATTTTTGTGTCTAGGTGCATAAAGGATGGTTTAATTTGACTTAAAATAAATGATCGAGCAACCATTGGAATCAAAGGTGACTTTTCTTCCTTGATCATATAGTTGAGCTACACTTGAAAGATTGAATTTTAGTCCATCTACTAGAGAGCTCCTTTTCTTCATCAATTTTTATTTCAAATCTAAGAGCTCCTTTTCCTACGATTTTTCCTTTCTTGTTATCTTCGAAGCTTACACATCCACGTCTTTTGCGTTTCAGAGAAATGAATGAGTTTTCCTACCCTGTCATATACCTTGAGAATCCACTGTCAATGTACCAAAGCTTTTAACCTTCTATGGACCTAAGGCTTACCTACAAAAGAGAGAAGTTAAAACCTTTGAACCTAATTTCCCTTGGGTACAGATGCATCAAAGCTAAATTAGGCCATAAGTAATCATCGTGGTATCAATTTATGTGCATGTAGATTGCTACTGTGTGATTCTTTTTTCTAGAAAAGTTGTAATGAAGGTCAAACTTCTTTTTATCTTTGTTGTTGTTGAGGAAGGCATATATTAAAAGGTTCTTGAGCTTTCTCATGTTATGGAACTTATCTCTTTTCGGGGATATTTGAAGTTTGCCTCTGATATTGATTATGCCCCTAAGGGTTGTCTCTCCTTTGAGATGATCTTGCCTCATTTTAGTACTAATACCCTTGAGGTGCTTTTGACTTTTTCTTGGGGCTTGCCTTTGAGGTTGAGGTTTCCTTTGTAGTAGCTTTTGAGTATGATTTTTCCTTGGATTCTGGTTTTTCTTCTGAGGTCTACTTGCTTCTGGCAAGTTTATTTTCCAAGACAAATGTCCTTTAATCAAAATTACTCTTATGTTGAGCTTTGCTGCATTTACTCCCACCAACACTAGCTCCTTCTTATGCTTCTCAATATCACTTTCAAGCTCTATTTTTTTGTGCAAAGTATTCACTGTTTTTCCCATAGCTTGATCATGCACAACAAATTCCTCAAGGTCTTCCTCAATCACCTTCACTTGCTTTCTATTCTTCTTGACCATCTTTTAGATATCCGTCAAAACCTGCATAATTTCATTAGGCATTTTGAAGTTGGAGTTTAACTCATCATTTTGGCTATGGTGAGTCTAAGATGGTTGTTTTGAGGATGACATCCTTTCAGTTTCAGCATCTGATTCAATGATAAATGCCATATCATTTATGGCCATAAAGCAAATTTGTGTAGTTTCTTCATCACTAGTGGATGATTCAGGGGATGCTTCCTCTTCATTGTTGCTCCATGTTACAACCATAGTTTTTCTTCCTTTTTCCTTCTTCGGCTTTGGACAGTTGAATTTGATATGTCTCTCTTGATGACATTCAAAACATGTAACATTCTTTGAATGTTCACTCTTAGAGTCATAAGAGGATCTGAATTTTCGTTTTGAATATTCCTTCTTATGAAGTTCTTGCTTCTAAGGAAAGCTTCTCTTCTTCTAAAACTTCTGAGGGACTTTTCCACTTTTCTTCATGAATCTTCTAAATTTTCTAACAAACATAGTCATTTGTTCATCAACGTAAGATGATCCTTCATTTCAAGATTCAGCCTTGAGAATAATGGCTTTTTGCATTTAGCTTGGCTTTGTCCTTCTTTTGGAAGTTTTTCATTGAGATCTCATGAGTGATTAGTGATACAATCAACTCATCATACTTGTAGGTGGTGAGATCTTGAGCTTCCTTAATGGTTGTCCTACCAATCTTTAGTGAGGCTTTTGAGGATTTTATTTACTTGTTCTTCTTTTGAGAACATTTTTCGTAGCTTTTTGAGCTCGTTGGTGATATTTTTTAATCTAGATTTCATACTAGAAATGGATCATTTCTCCTCCATTTCAAATACCTCATAGTAGTGCAGGTTTTGGTTGATCTGGGATTCTTTGGCTTCATCGGTCCCTTCATATGTAATCTCCAATTTCTTCTAGATTTCTTCATGTTAGAGTCATTATAAGCACTTTCAAGTTTTGGGGTTGCCACTCCATCCACTGTTATAGTGGATATATATATAAGTAATTGGATATGGCTAGCCAAGCATATATATTGGATGAAGATTTTCATCTTGTTCTTCTAGAATGTATAGTTTCATCCGAAGAAAAGGGAAGGTCTAGACATAGAGAGTCCCTCTAGGAGTATCTACGCTATTTGATTTCTTGGGAGCTATTTAATGTAGTTATCACCCATACTTGATTAATTTTAACTCTAGATGTGTTAGAACTATTCAATGAGTAGTGCTCTAATACCACTTGTTGTTGGATTCAGTAGGAGTGATAAACAAGTCAGAGGGGGTGAATTACTCTTTTTGAGTTTTTCACAATTTTCAAAGGCTTTGCGAAAAGGTCCTCTAAAGCAAACTCTGAAAAAAAATTTAAGATTTAGCTTTTCTCAATTTTTCCCTTCTGATGTAGTCTCTTTACTTTAATGTTACTGAATGTATGAATTCTAAATGCAATGGTAAATAAGAAACATGTTAGAACTTTGCAAATGAAAGTTTTTATCCTAGTTCTACCTCTACCTAATCCATTCATTGGAATCTTTGTCCAATATTTAATCAACGATTGATTCTTCTTTGGGTGAAAAAATAAACCATTAAAAGCTAATTATTTTATTGAAGTATCGTCTAACAATCTTAGCTTCTGAGCTTTACCAATATAGAAGCACCTTCCTCACTATATCCAGGCTCTTCGCTATGCCAATACAAAGATTATCATCCTCTTCTAGTATCTAAGCTCCCTCACACTAACTTAGCGACTAAGCTACAAGATTTGAGAATGAAAGTTTTGAGCTTTTGAATGTTGTTTTAATATATAAGACTCAATTACAAACAGATTTTGAATGTGTGTTTGATGTGGATTAAGAGTGAAGTTTGAAAGTTTTTCATGATAGCTTGATTTTTCTTGAGATTGAATAAAACTTCACCGAGTTCTTCTGCTCGAACTTGTCTTCTATCTATAGGCGCGAAGGTCTTCCCGTTAAGCTTGGACTGTAGTAGAGAATAGGACATTTATCTCACATGTTCAAGCCATTATCAGCAAGGATCAACTTGTTTTATAGCCGCTGATTATCTATTTAGACTTAGAGGCTTAATTCGACAGCAAGGGATTTTTTGTTTGAGAAACCAAATAGAAGAAAATTGGTCCCCACATAGGACCATTGTATGCTGTAAGGGAGAAAGAATGTTTTTGTTCCCTCGATGTCAACATCATTGCGTCCTTTTCTCAAGTGTAAAGCCTTTTTGATAAGCGGTGACATTAATTACAACATTCATAGGTATCGACTACTATGATTGGTTGGTTTTACCATTGTGTCTATATGGTTCCTCTGAAGTTTTTCGTACTCGGATTAAACTTTCTCCAACAGATGTTTCTCAGAGTGAAAGATCCTCTAAGGACATAGATGCTTCTGATTGATACTCTTTTATCTCACGTCATCTGACTTGTATGTTGCCTCTAGATTGCTTTGCTTCTCAATGTTGTATTCTTCTGAGTGATATTGTGATAAAAGAAAACTTCTTTGACTTAGATACAATAAAACTTTACTTAGAATTTGTATCCAACAACTTTATTTAAAGAGCAAAACTAGGAATTCCAAGTAGAGGAAATGGCATATGATAAAAATATTGAATTCTTACCAGAGGTGCTATTGCAATAGGCATCAATTGAAAGAAGGGCTTTGATTTCTGAGAAAAACAATTGGAGCAGGAAAAACTCTTAACGAAAGGCCCAAATACGAAGGATTGTACTTAAAAGTAGTGGAAATCATGGGAGCAATGGTGAAAATCAAAGATTGAACATGGAAGAAGATGTACACAAAACAAAATAACAAAAGTGACTACAAGATGTGAGAACGAAGGTAAAAGAATTCAAATGAGCAGGATCAAAGATGCAGACAAAGCCGCCGAGATGGGATCACGAGGGAGGAAGAAGAGATAAAAGATAGGAAAATTAAATCACGTAAAAGCAATATTTTAATTTTGGGTGTTGACTTTTCAAAATTATGGATTTGTAGAACCTAACTTATGTTTGGAAAATTTGGTGAAAAAATAAAAAAAAAATTTCTTTTTCAAGCTGTTACCATAATAAGTTGCTATTACAAACTTCTTACAGAATTAAATATTTTAGTTATTCATAATATTTAAATAGAATCTGTCTGACTTACTTTTTCAAAATCAACTTTGTAACTTATAAGAAAAAACTTGAAAATTGAACTTGAAAAACAATTTAGGAAAACACAGTTAAATTGATTTTTCATGAATTTGAAGCCACGTAGAAAATGGTGGGTGGCTTTGAAATATAATATAAATTAAAATCCTACAAATAATATAATAAATAAATTAATTATATGGGTAACACCGGATCATTTAACTTGGTCCATTATCTAAGCGTTGCACTTCTAGATAATAGTATTTGAGTTGACTGAAACTTCCAAAATTTCAACTACCATTGTTAAAAAAATCAATTGTAATATAAAAAAAAGATTTTTTATTCTTAATTAGGCAAATTTAATTAAATTAATATAAAATAGTAGCAATTAACATTAATAATAATAACTTTGTTGAAGCAATTGCAGGTGTCAGGATTTGAACCCTTGTCATCCCACTTACTTTGTGGATGTACCATTGATTGATAATAATAATGAGAACTATCAAGCTATAGTTAGGAAGTCACCATCATTAAAATAATCAAGAAATATAGAATTGTGATTCAATTTTTACAATCAATGAAATTAGTAAATATTAAGAAAAAAAATCATATTTCTGACAAAGAAAAAACTTAAAATAGCAAAAATTTCAAATTGTTTTTTGAAAACATTAATAATAATGAAATTATAATATTTGCTTTGTTGGCTTTAAATACTTTACACGATGACATGCAGTAGATAAAGAAATTATTGAGATTAATTTTGCTTCTCAACCAAAACCTACTTTTGCTTGTATATTAATCTTAATCTTCGGAGGAAATAGTATTTAAAATGTGCTCTACGATTACAAATATACACGTGGTATATGTTAATGGAAATGCCTATTTGCTAATACTACACGTGCACCTTTGGATGTTCTATAACACATACATATAAAGGTATAGGTAGACAGGTCATTATTGGGAATTTGCGAAACCGGGTCTCTTAACGTATTTTCACATTTCTGGACCCTTTTATCGGAAATTCTTTATCAAATCTCAATCAATATCTTGATTTTCCTTAACTTTTAGGAAGTTTGTGGAATTTTTTGAAACCGGTCTATGAGACTGTTGAATTCAAGAGAATAAAGGATGAGAAGAAAGAATCAAGTTGTATTGAATGAATTGAGTGAAATTATGATACAGATTTCGATACTTTGACCTAATATTATATGTAACTAAGTACAGACTTCAAATCAGCCACTTCGGTCACTTTTTCCAGATCTATACGCCGCTTGTAATTTGTTGAGTTCGTTGATTGCAGAAGGTTGCAGCTATATCTTTGTTGACAATACTTATATTGCCGAAAATACGCTTCTCCGACTGGCTGGTCTTCCATGGTCGCTTGCCAACCCATTCTTTTCTTTTTTTTTTTCAAGAGGTTGTAGTGCAATTGCTGATGATTACTATCCTATATGCTCATACCCGGAAACTCTATATCATGTTATTTTGCATTGTGATCCGAGTAGAAAGATATGGAATGAAGGTCTTGATTGGTTGGGTTCGGTTGTCCCGTTATCCAATAAGGCTTCTAATTTTTTGCTAGTTTGACAATCTCTTTTCAAGTTGAGCATCCAAGGTGAGTTTGGCACCACGCTGTGGTTTATCATCGCATGGCTTATCTAGAAGAGGCGCAACAAAAGGATCTTCGACTGAGTAATGACATCGGATGATATTTTCACATCAAGTTTACATTTATGTTGGTTTATTTTCAAATGTAATAAGTGTGTTATTAGTTTCTTAGTTTCGGACTTGTTTATCAATCCGGGAATTTTAGCTTGTAACTAATCTCTGTAATTCTCAACTTGAGAATTGCAATTTCATTAATGAAATTGGTTGACCGGTATAGTTTCTATGGAGTTTTGTTAAGGTGTCAACCTAGTTGGGATAATTAACTTCTCCTTCGGGGTACTAAACCGTGATTTCTTAAAAAAACAATACGTTATGTACACTGGTTCTTATTCTACACCTTATTGTAGCATATACAAATTTATAACAATTCCTAACTTGGAAAGAGAACTAGACATTTGTGTGTGGAAACTGTTTTAATAAAAGAATATGTGAGTTTTTTCTTTGTATTGACATAAGGAGTGGTTATGAAGCCTTTCTCAGCATATTCTCTGATTAAGTGGCAGTCTATGTCAAAAATTTTGCCCTCTCATGATCAACTAGGTTTGCTGCAATATTGTCACATTTAAGTTCAATTGGTAGTTGTAGTTGTAATTGAAGATCTTGAATAAGTAAGAAAGTCATTTCAATTCACAAGTCGGTGTTGTCAGACTACGATATCTACTTCTGTAGATGATCTACTAACTGTGTTTTGCTTTTTTGTTTTCCACGATATAAAAGATTCTCCAATAAAAAATCATGGTTTTTAGAACCAGACCGGTCATCGAACCGGTGAAGAAAGTGGTTCATGGATTTAAGATTCAACCGGATTAAATCGGTAGTTGTATTGGATTTTCTAAAATTTTGTCAAGTACTAATATTTTTAATAATTTGATATCAAATAAATAATATCAGTTTCATTGTTTCAATAATTAATTATATTTTGAATGTTAATACTTATATATAAAGTTTATTCTTCAAATAAAAAAATACAACATAATAATCAATACTATTTGATGAAAATGAAGGTTAAATTATTTGTGTATTCAATCAAATTTAATTCAAATGAGATCATATATTATAAATTAAATTAAAAATTAGTAAAAATCATTTTATATTATAATTAAACTTAGGTTTATAGAATACATTTGTAAATGAAGATTTTCAATACATATATTTAATAAAAAAATATTATTTTGATTTTAAAAAATTTTCATCAAATATCACAATACAATTTGAATTGAAAAAATATTATTTAAATAAAATATGATGAATTTATTTACACAATACACTAAATAAATAAAGTAAATACGTAATTTAAAATTAAGTAAAAGTTTTATATTAATATGATAAAAGAAACATAATACAAATGTATATGAAATAAATGTTATAGTTAAGTGGTAGACATAATGGATAACAAGTTGGAGGTCTTAGGTTCGATTCCTACCTATTGTGAAAAAATTAGAAAACATTATTTTTAATAAGGATAAGTGAACCGGCCTGTTTGAGCAACTGGTTTCTGATTCGACCGGGCCGACTGGCCGATTCAATCGATCAACATCCTGTCTTTGACCAAATAGGGAACTGGGTGAAAATCGACCGAACCGGCCGGTCCGGTTTTCAAAACCATGATAAAAAATACAATACCTAGTTACTGACCTTCTTGTCTCTCTACATGTTACCCAATCTACATATGAAAATGCTATAAGCTTGTGACTTTCTTGCGTTGGTTAAAAGAGTATGTATTCTTGAGTGCCCTTTTGAATACTTCAATAAGTGAATTGACACTTGAAAATGTACATATGTGTAGAAATGTATCAGCTAAGATGTTGTGTTGCAGTTGAGATATATGGGCATGTGAAATTTAAGTACAAAAATCTTCCAATGAGTCTCCTATACTAATCTGAATTCTGTAAAAGAGGACTGGGTTGAGTTGCTTGAAATTTTGATGGTAGAAGAGTTGTCACACTTTTTGCTCCTTCAGTTTGGCATCCTTCACAAGTCTAATATACACTTTGATTGTCTCAACATCATACCCTTCTCTCCTCTTTCCATTTCAAATGCCTAGAAGGTATTTTGCTAGACTCATATCCTTAATTGTAAAAGCAACATGAAAAACATTTAAGTTGCACAATTTATTCTTCACCATTTCCTTTGATTTGTAAATAAACAACATACATCACAATAGCTAAGAACTGGTCTTCCACCACCCTTTTACATAAAGGAAATGATCATGTGATGACCTTTTAAAATGATACTCAATCAATTTTCTAGCCAACTCTTTATTCCCCTGTCTATTAGCTTGTTTCAATCCATATAAGGATTTTACCAATTTACATACTTCTTCTTTATGTGCTTTATTGTATCCCTCTAGTGAACTCATATAGAAATTCTCCTCAACATAACCATACAAATATGGATTGTTGATGTCAATTTGAAGTACTGCCCATGTTCTTGCTGTTGTTAGAACTAGGAATAATCTCATGGTTACTACTTTAACTAGAGGGAGAAAATTTTTGTGTAATCAATTCCATAGGTTTGATGATACCCCTCGGCTACTAACTTGAACTTGTATCCTTTCACCTCTCCATTGAGTTTATATTTAATTTAAAATTCCCATTTTGTAGTTAATTGCTTTCTTTCCTCTTGGAAAATTTGTTACTATCCATGTGCAATTATTCTCTAATGCATCCAGTTCTTAATCGATAACAGTGATCCACTTTGGGTTTGTAATGGCTTCCACATAAGTTATTGGTTCTTTTTTTGTAGAAATATTGGCTAGTAACATTTTTTGTGAAAAGTTTGTGCTACATTAGACACGAAATCTTGCATCCAACTTGGTGTTTTGGTTTGTCAATGTGTTTTTTGGTTATATTTTGGATCTATAATGTTGTTGTTGGCGGAAGGGTAACTTGGTTTGGTTCTCTGGTCTCATTTATAAGTGTGTTTGGTGGCTGGTTTAGTTCTAGAGGTGCATTTTGTATAGTAGAAAGGGTGCTTTCAGGGAAATAATTTTGGTTAGAGTCTGTTTGAAGTGTGGTAATGGGAAATGAATCACCGTCTATTCCAACAATAGGTAGAATTAGATCATTTTCACTAGAGTATCTCAATGTATATTCTCCATTCAAAAAAAGAAAAGCCAACTCATTGAAACTTACCACTCTTGTAATGATTATCTTCTTAATTATTGGATTGTAAACTATGAATCCTTTCTGCCCATGTGAATAACCAACAAAAAATCCCTTCTATCACCCTAACTGCATACTTGTCCTTATGTGCTGCTAATTTTGTATAAAAACATTTGCACACAAACACTTGCAAATTTGAGTAATCATGATCCCTTCCATGTAACCTTTAAAAGGTGTATACCACTTTAGTCCTTTCATAAGTAGTAGGTTAATAACATGCAATTTTGTTGCAATGGATTCACCGTAGTACATGTTAGAAAGCCCTGACTGAAATAACGTTGATCTTGCAACTTCTAGCATTTGTCTATGCTTTCTTTCAACAACCCTATTTTGTTGGGGTGTGTAAACACAGCTCTTTTGATGCTCAATTCCACTTTCAGCAAAAAATCTTTGACTAATAATATTAGTGAACTCCAATCCATTATTTATTCTAGCCTTCTTAACACTTTTACCAACTTTCTTTTCTAGCTTTTTAACCAACTACTGAATCACTATTGGTACTTGTGTTTTTACTGAAGTTTGACTATCCAAAAGGCTTTTGAGTGATCGTCTAAAATGTCGAAATATATTTTGCTCTTGACATAGAAGCTTTATGATATGGGCCCCAAATTTTCATATGCAACAAGGCCAAAATACTATATTCACAAATAAAACTAGATGGAAAGATAATTCTATGTTGCTTCGAAAGAGGATAAATAGCATAAGGTTGTAAAACATTATTTATATGTGCTTTAGAAACATGTTTCATTTTATTGCATGATACATGGCCTAAACGAAAATGCCAAATCATGTTCTCATTTTGTTCTTTTATAACAACAGCTAATTGAAAACAAGAAAAGTTGCAGTGTTTTTTACATATTTTCCTAATACATCTTGATTAATTGAACTTTTATTTAATTGGTACAAGCCCCCCTTCAAGAACCTCACTGTAATTGGTGCCTTAGTTCTCTAGTACTATAAAATGAAGTGCTCATGTTTAAAAAGCACTAAAATCTTATCATCTTGTAGTTATCGATCGACGGAAGTTAAACTTAAAAGTACGTACATGTAATACATCCTTCAAGAAAAATTTGTCATTAAAATTCACTATGCCAATATGCTTTATATTCTCCAATGTTCCATCACGTAATAGCACTATTCTTGCTAATCTTTTTGCCTTGTAATGAGTGAAACAAACTAGCTTATTACACATATGAGAAGTAGCACCATAATCAATTATCCAACTATTAATGTTATCAGTGTTAACTATATGATTTGTAACATTACCTACAAATCCTACATATTTCGCACTACTTTCAGCTTCAGAATTAGAATTCTTTTGAAGATACTTCTTAACTTCTTTCTTTATAAGTTTTTTCATGTTGATTTCTCCATCCGACTCATCATCATCAGAATCAAAAGGATTTTGAGTTTCTCTTACCATGTGAGCCTGCAATTGTCCCCACTTCTTGCCATTTTTGCCTCTTAATCCAATATGGATATCCATTCAGTTTCCAACAATTTTTCTTGGTGTGCTTAGTTTTGTTGTAATAAGAACATTTCCTTATATCTTGTGAACTTTGAACATTGAACACTGGAGCAAAATCTGGATTTTGATTAATCATATTTACTACCTCTATTATAGCTTTGTTGTTCACCTCTCTTTGCTTCTCCACTCTCACCATCATATAGTAGATTTTATTTACTAATGTTAGAGATCAATAAGTAGTATCTGATCATAAACTGTTGTTGAGTCCCATCAAAGATTGCAATACCTCATCTTCCCATCAAAAATTGACTCTACAAGCTTCTTAATAATTGAACCACATGCACACTTTGGAATTAGTCTCAAATATGGGAAACCCTCCCATAACTATTTAAATTTCAAGAAATATTGAATCATGGTTATGTTTCAATGTTTAAGTGAACTAATTTGCTTCTTCCAACTCCTCCCAAAGTTTTCTAGCTTCAATACAATAAAGGACAGATTGTGATAATTTCTTTAAAATCAAATTGATTAACCATGCCAACACCATGCTATCACATCTCTTCTATTTCTTGTGTCTTCATATTCGGCAGGTTTAACGTTTAGCCCGATCACAAAATAAAGTTTCTCCTTTGCAACTAGTGAGATCTTGATTGCTCTACTTCAATTGATGAAATTTTCAGTAGTAAGAAGAGTTGTGACTAAGCTAGCCCAGGTTTCTCAGAATCTTGCAAGTTTTGTGAATCATACTCACTATCTTAGGTATTAAGCTATGTAATTTTATCTTCAACCGCCATTTTCAGCTCCATTAACTTCAATACTTATTCCATCGGCCATTTTAAATGATAGAAAATACAGAATAAAACATGAAAGAAATGATTACAGGCTCAATATATTACATTAATCTCTTTAACTTTATGGAATGAATCGATTAAGCCTGTAAACACTCTGATACCATGTTGAATTCGAAAGTTAAAAGGATGAAGAAAAAAGAATCAAGTTGTATTGAATGAATTGAGTGAAATACAGATATTGATACTTTGACCTAGCTTTATATGTAGCTAAATTGAGTAAATTTTTACGATACACCTTATTGTAGCATATACAAACTTGTAATATACTTCTAACTAACAACTTGAGCTATAACTAACTTCAACAGTGATGTATTTTCACATTTTCGTGACCTTCCAAAGATCAGTTTTCCTATTCTTCCATTATTTATAAGAATTTCACATTTTTTTTTCAAAATTGAGATTCGAAACGTATTTTTTATGTTTCCGGGATTATCCCAAGTGCAATTCAAAAATTACTTTTAGGAAATCTATTTTCTCGTCTTCTCGAAATTTCCATATTTTTTTGGAATTTTCTGAAATTTCTAGCACCCAACTAGGTGATCGCGGTAGCTACCCAGTGGGAGTCAATGTGACTTCCTCAATTGTGACACCTCATTCATCCCCAAAAAAAAAAAATCTAAAATGTTTTAGTGATGATTGAAATTAGAAAATATAATTGACACTAAAAATATTTCTCCTAGGAACTCAAATTTCTCATTTCAATCAACAATTCGAATCAATTAGTTCACTGTAAAAAAATTCTTTCTTTTCTTAACATTAAAAAAACGAATTCTAATATTTTTTTTAAGATTGTTCAAATATCAAAATCTAGTTTACATAGTTTTTCTTAAAAAAACTTTTCAAGAAATTAAAAATTCCAATATTCTTTCTTTGTGTTCTTAGTCTAAATTCAAATTTTCCAAATAGAAAATATCGATTTTTTAGATTGTTGAACCCAAGTTAATAGTACCTCACAGTACTTAAAACATTTTGGAAATAACAAACTGTTTAGGATAGTGAAATTAAATAAGTACTAAATAGATTCTTAATTAATCAAGTTTACTTGAGTTTGTTTAAGGAAAAACAACTCAGTTTACTAAGTATTAATTAAGTTATGGCTTAGAGTAAGAAAAGTTGAGTAGGCTAAGTATTACATAGTTTATACGATATAGACTCAACGAAGTTGAGTAGCTTTTATTAATTAAAAGCTAAGTCCTTTTGACACCTAGAGATAAAATGACACATGCACTTTTAACTCTGTCAGTGAGAGACGGAATATTCCTTTGATGCTTTTCAAGTAAAAACGTTGAAATTAAAGAAGATATTCAAGCGGTTCTCACATCTAAAAGGTGTCAATACGGAATGTTGGAGATTTCTCGTTAGTATCCAAAGAAAAAGGTATCCTCTGACATACACTATTTCTCAATGTCTCTGCTCAACTCAACAACCAGACAAATCACAAGCTTCCACGTTGCATCTTGCGCGCCTCTTTATTAGAATGAAATTGCTTGAAGAAATGAGTTTTTGATGCATCAAGATTAACAGGCTAATCTCGTGCTTCAACGTTCATATTCTCTATCTCTAAATGCCCTGGAATTTGTTTCAAACGGAGAAATTCGAAAGCTGTGAAGAAAAGAGAAATTGAAGATCAAATCAGGACAAAAAGTTTCCAAAGGCTACTTCAAAATTCTTCAAGTGTAAATAGAAGACTGAAGCAGACGTTCAAACTTGGTGAATTACCTCGAACTTCTAAGGAGCTAAAATACCGTTAAATTATTCCCAACTTTCAAAAATTCTAAACTCAAGCATTCTAAAGCAAACACTCAACTTTTAGATCAGTTTGTAATAGAGAGAGATCATATTATATTTTACAATGTAAAAGGATTCAACGAGTTTTATAAGTTGAAATCCTTAGTTCGCAATCTTTCAATTCGAATTTGAGTGATAGTATAGGAAGGGTACCTAAATTGTGGTTGAGTGGTAATTAGAAAGAAAGGTACTTTCTGTAATTGCGTCTACCCATTGTAAAGGCTTCTCCACCTATGGAAGGAAAGAAACACTAGTGAATTAAAGCTCGAAAAGGAATCAGGGGATTAGAGGTAGGCTCGGGGCTAAACCAGGATAAAATCTCAGGTGTTAACTTTCTTAAACTTTGTTGCTGTCTTTATAGTGTTCTTGCTCATTCTTCATCTCTCTGTTTATAAGTTTGGCTTGAAAAACCGATCCAAGCTGAGTAAAGTACTCAGCACATATTGAAGATAATTTAGTTCAACGAAGCTGAGTAGTTTATAGTTTTTAGACCTGCTTGCAGCATAAGTTACTCAGCATGCATCTAAAAACTCAACTTGGAAAGAATTTTTATAAATCTTAAAAAAACAAAGTAACTACATTCACCCCTCTCTACTCAGTTATTTAAGCTAATGCGAACCAACAAGTGATATCAAAGCAAGTGCTCAGCTTCTAGATTCATCATCTAAGAGTTAAAGATCCAAATGGCTTATTATAACATTAGTTTCGGCTCAGGTGGCACAACACTCCTTAAAGAAGGAATCTTTGTGACTAAGCATCCACTCTTTCATACCCAACACTTAATGTTTTGGAAAAACCGCATGAAAAATTTTATTCAATCCCAAAGTACGCAAGCATGGCTAGAAATAGAGTTAAGCTCTCGTATTCCCACTATTGTACGAGACAGGGTACGTGTTCTTGTTGATCCAAAGGATTATGATGATGCTGACCTAAGGCTTCTCAAAGAGAATGCATGAGCAATCAATTTCTTAAATTGCGCCCTAGATCTTACAAAGTTTAACCGAGTCTCGGGCTGTGAGATAGCGCAAGAAATATGAAGGAAGCTAGAGAACACTTACAAGGGGACTGACAATGTCAAGGTGTCAAAGATTAACCTTATGCTTCGAGAGTATGAGTTGTTCTAGATGGGCGCCAATGAGGGTATTTAATACATGAATACTAGGTTCATTAATATCATTAATGAATTGAAGAGATTAGGCAAACAGTTCTCTGAAGAGGAGATGGTGAAGAAGATTTTCAGAGCTCTCATTGTTGAGTGGGATGCCAAGAAGAGTGCCACCAAAGAGTTTCATGATCTAAAGACTTACAGCTATGATGAGCTAATAGGTACCTTGCTAACTTAGGAAATGTCCTTAAGGAAATATAATGATGACTTTAAAAGGAGTAAAGGCAAAGAGAAAGAGGGCAGAGTCAATGTCCTGAAAGCTAAATCATTTGAAGAATTAACTAATAGTGATTCAGATTAGCATATGACACTTCTGACGAGGCGATTCAATCGCTTAATGAAGAAGGATGTGAAGCTTAGCAAGAAGAAGTTTCCCAGCAAAACCAAGCTAACTCAGCACTAGCGTGGAGCTGAGGAAGGACTCAAGAAGGAGTACAGTAATAACATCAAATGTTTTGGTTATTGCGAGAAGGGTCATATTCAGTCATCCTATCCTAAATCCAAAAAGGAAAGATTCAAGAAGAGGTTCACAAAGAAAAATTAGGCACTTGCTACCACCTAGAGTGATTCCAAGGAATCTTCATCATCAGATGAAGAAGCTACCAATTTTACCAACCTCTTCTTAATGGTGATTGAGAATGAAAGGGGCGAGAGCTCAACATTTTCTTCCAAGACCAATTTATCTACTGCTGACTCTGAAGTTGAGTGTGACAAAAGGAAGAAGGTACAAATTGAGGTACATTCTGAAATACCTTTGTCAATAGAAGAGTTCACCTACGTACTCTTTGATGTGATGAAGCTGACTAATAAGTTTACAAAAAACATCAAAGAGCTAGTGAGGAGAAGTGAAGATCAGGAAGGCACAATTGGTTCCTTATCTCTTGATATCCGCTTTCTTCAAGAAAAAGCTAAATATCATGAATGTCATAATAGAAAGCTCACTAAACAATTAGATGAGTTGACAGCTAATCACAAGGTTTTGACTCTACTTATTTCGGGGGCTTATATTTTGTAACAAAGCCAAAAACCTTGTTCCCCACTTTTCTACCGACAAGTTAAGAAGTTCAAATATGAACAGGTGTTGTTAGTACTGCTCATCAAAATAGAAAAATGGTGACCACTGCAAGTATACAGTTTTGATGTAGTTTTAAAAGATATGTATCCCACAGGGAAGGGATTCGGTTCTAAAGACCAAATAGAGTTACAGGGTAAACGAAAGTAGTGAATTTTTATTAGAGGGGTTTGGATGATAGACGGATGAATGGATAGATGTATGAATAGACTAGAAAAGATGTAAAATATAAAGATATTCCTTAAGAATAAGTTTAGCAAAGAAAAACATGCAAAATCCTCAACAGTATTTCATACACTAGATAACTTCAACAAATAAGGTTCTAGATGCCCTAATATTCAATAATTCACCGCTGAGCAACACATGAGATGACTTTTCTATGTCTAGGGTAAATGAATTATGACACTTATAGGAACCTGGATAACTATAATACTATGCTTAGTACGAGTCGCTCTCACATAGCCATATTTAGCAAGTTACCACTCCAAAATGTTGGCTCACTAAACTGCGTTATAATCACAGATCCAGTGATTATACACAATCTTGTTAACCCCAAAATCACTCTTAAAGTTAACTCGAAAGCATATAAATTGATTAATATAAATAACGCAAAACAAATTACTCGCAAAACAAATTACTCATTATGGCACAGACATATCATAAGAAATATAAGGTATAAGTATAAAACAAAGAAAATTTGTAAGGTATGTAAGTGAAAGCTAAAGTTGATCAAACTGTATCCACTCTTTAATGGGAGTCATCAATTCCCGCAATTCTTGCATCTATTTTGAATTCAATCTCCACTCGTACAAAACCTCCGCTAGGATGCTATTCTTTGTAAATCTCGAATAAAAGAATGTTGAAGAATGAAAAATTTTATTTATAAGTGCTTTGCAATTACACTCATACAACAAACGCTCATATTTGTATAGAAATATAATGATCAAAGTAGGAATAGAATCACTTATACATTTTTCTCGCTAAGACTTTGAACTAGCAAAATCTATATAATTTCTACTTTCTATCTATACATACACATCTAACATATATCACACTATCAATCTAAATTCTCTGCCTTTGAAAATGGTTGAAGTTGAACCCTATTTATAAAGTACGAAGGGTTGCGTCCATCCAAATGAAGAGTCGTGTCTATTGGTGAAGAATTGCATCACTTTATTTTGATTGGATGCAAAGATTCATCCTCATCCACAATGGAAAGGCACCTTTTCATGATTGGTTTGCTTCCAAAGGGTGTCTTTTTGGTTGGTGGTTGATGGCGATTGATCGTTGTTATCTGGTGGTTGGTAGTTGAAAAGAGATAACCATTAACCGTCACAAGTCGCGATCGCGAATCACATGTCGCAATCATGAATATTGGTTGGAAATTTTCTATTTTCGAAGAGTTACAAGTCGTGACAGTGAATAGGTGTCATGATCATGAAATGCTGTTTCTTCATGATTCTTCTTTGCAACTTTATCTTTTGACAACTTCAATCCTGAGCCAAATCCTTATGTTCCATGCATCTTTTTGCATCTTTTTCACTGTTTTTCCATAGAGTTCCACTATTGATCATTTTACTCCCAAGATTTACCTAATTTCTACATTTGCATAAAAAACAACTATAGACCACGTGAAATATTTTATATGAAGTATAAAATGAAACAAAACCATATCATTTTATGATTGAAAATATCATGATAATAAGTGTAAATATACACTTATCAACTGCTGAGATAATAGCTTCAAAGAAGGAATGAGTTCCTCCTCTAGCTAATAGTCCATGTTCGAGTAACCAAACTCGTAATTCTAAGAGTAAGAATTCCTCTACAAAGAAGAAAGTGAGCTAGCCCAAAACAAAAGTGGTTTGGTGTGAGCACGGGATTTTACTCTCGACTCGCGAATTTGATTATGAAGCTGTAATATTTTCCCTTGTTAACTTTTTTTTACATTTTTAGGGTCCCGAAATCTTCTGGAAATCATATGCCTTGTTTCTTTGGGCTTCCCCTTCCTTAAAAAGGCCAAGTTAAAAGAAAAAAACCCAATCTAGCCATGCAATGTCGTCAATGACATCGTAGTGGCAGCATAACCAAAATTGAACTTTGTGGACTTTTTCAGCCAAAAAATCAAAATTTTCCAACTTGCTCAGATTTTAATTTTGAAAGACAGCTACCACACCCTACCTAAGACTTTTGAATCCCAACATTTGCATAGGGATTGAGAAATAAGTTGAAAAAAAGGAAAAAAGAAAAATCCAACTTTGACTTCTTTTTCGGATTGAAGGGGGCTCTCTCTTTAAGAGAGCTGAGTTCCAAGCATTTCAGGGGGGAGGAGATTTTTTTTAGCAAAAATATTTTTTTAACAAAAAGAGAAGAGAGGGAATCTTGAGAGAAAAGCTTCCTTTGAAGTTGTTTTTGGTTCTTAAGTGTTTTAAATGTATTTTAAGTATTTTCACAATTATGTAATGATCTTTTAATCCCTTTGAACTTGTGTTTCTGGAACTTGAGTGTGTAAGTTCGTGGTTATGGCACAAACTTGGGTTATTGCGGGTCATTTAAGATAGTTCGAGGTTTAGTTCACTTATTTCGAAAAGTGAGTTATATTGAGAGTTTAAGTAAACTTGAGGTTTAGAGCTCTTTTTAAGGCATTTGACACTGAGTTCTAGTTTAATAGAACTTGGTTTAAGTGTCTTTAACAAGCATTTTTTACTCATTTAGAAGTTTTTGATCTTTAAGTTCGATTTTAGTAATTTTCCGAGTTTTAAGCTTTCGGAAGTCTAAACCCGAGAGAAGAAGGATTTCTACTTCCTTTCTTCCTCTCATTGAGACTCACATTCAGAGAGTTCTAAATATTTTCATAAAAGAGTAGCACCTACTCTTCATTTTTTGACAAAATTACAAACCAAACCAAAGAAACAAGGGGGACTTTATGGGAATTTTCGGGGACCAAGTGAAGTGGATTCATGGCAACAGGGTAAGCCTCTGAGTTCATAGAGTCGCGCCTCACTTGTTTGTATCATATGTTTGTACTTTGTGATTGAAAATGGAAAAAATGTAAATAAAATAGAAACTGCCCATGTTCTACCCATTCAATGTCATTAACGACATTGAGATGCCGTTAATGACATCATTTTTCAGGCAGAAAATAGGTAGAATGTTCATAAAATTTCTAGATTTTGATTCATGTTCAGGAGGGTTAATGGTGACCATTCAAGCCTGAAACCTGAGTTTTTAGTAGCATGATGTGTATATGTGAAAAATTTACGAACCTGAGATCATACTAAAGGAATTTTGATTAGTTAAAGTCGACTTCAATGGTTTCCACTTCGGAATGATTTTAATAACACAATGATTTACGATTTTAGACTTAGATTTATTTTCTGTCAATATTATTATGAAGTGTGTTAGGGAACCTTGATGAAGGGAACGGAAGTTCGAGGATAACCGACTTGACAAACATTCGCATGTGGCATTTTCATTAAAAATGGTTAAATAAACTTATGTGTATAAAATGAAATGCTTTTGTGAAAAACAAATTCCAAACTTTTTAATATTTTAAATCAGACCGCTCGAGTCTCCCAAAAATCAAAATGAAGATATCTACAACTACTTGTGATGTGTCGTATTTGTGCTAACCATTATGGATGCAGGTAGATTAGGTTAGATGTATGTTAGGATTTATTTTCCTTCGGGTATCGCTTTTCATTTCGAAATCAAAAGTAACAATTGTTAGATCTCGATGTATTTTAGGTAATTGTATCTGTTAGATTTTGATGTATTTAGGTGATTTGTAAAACCCCCAACCCAATGATGTAATTAACACCCCATATACTAGGTGCATTTACGTGTTTAGTTTCCGCAATTTACTTACCAAATTATGCATGTGTGATAAACTATAACGTAAACTAAAAATATCCAGTTTAGTTCGAATATTATACACGTGGTTTCTATCAATTATAATTTAACTCAAATGATGACAAAATAGGTAACTCATTCCGGACATGAATCTCTGAACTATGGTATCGCTTAGGCTTAACTGATTTAGGTTGTACCAAATTTTCCCTGAAGACCTAATCCGGGTGATGACTATGAGTATCATAGGCTAGAGATCCTGATCTCGAGTCTATTAAGCTTGAAAAATCATTTTTG
>CATIWQ010145255.1:0-10538 GCA_949673415.1 Euphorbia schlechtendalii | reverse complement strand
TCAAGATTAATAAACAATAGCGAACTGAATTCAACTTATAGTACGTTGAATCCTTACAAGGTTAATCCTATGAGTGATTCTCTCTATTACAAACTGATAAAACTATTGATTGCTTGCAGATTGCTTGCTGATGAATTTCTAGAAAGCAGAGATGATTTTCACAAAGTTGTACTCTTAGGAAATTCAAGGTGATTCACTGCGTTTGAACACCTGCTTCAGTCTTCTATTTATAAGATAAATTTCTGAAAAGTATCGGTTGCAAACTTTGAGTATATCGTAGAACTTCAATTTTTCATTTCAATTAATCTTTTGAATCTTCCCATTGGAGATTTTCAGGATGTTTAGAAATAGGAATTGAACTTTGTGGTGCGATTTGTTTCCATTTCCAAATTCTCATTTTTCTTCAAGCAATTTGGATCTTTGAGAGATTTGCGCTTCAGGCAATGTGGCATCTTTTCGTTGGATGACTTTGATAACCTTGCAGGATGTGCATGGAGATCTTAAAAATGTGATGCATTTCATGGGATTATTCCTTATATTCTGATTCTAATGAGGAATATCTGACACCTTGTATAACCACGTTTAATGTTGTGAGGATCACAAGAATCTCTATTAATTTCAGCACCTTTTTCTCCTGAAATATAACAGAGGAATATTCTGTTCCTTCACAAAAGTAGTTAGTAGCATACGTGTCATGATAATAATCAGCACCGCAAAAACAATTACTTTTAGATAAGTAATACTGTAACCTAGCATGAGCTGAGTGATGATAACATAAACTATATAGTACTCAGCACACACTTGGCTTTTCCTACACTAAGTAAAAGCATTCTTAGTGTTCAATTAACTTTTACTATCCCATATTGATTGCTATCACCAAAACTTTTGAGTACTGTGAGGTACTATTAACTTGGGTTCTACAATCTCCCCCATTGGATAGATATCAACTAAATGGTAGAAGAAGATAATTGATATAGTTTAGAGTTATCAGATTACCTGAAAGCAAAGTAAAAGCTCCCTTTAGCTGAGTGACTTTCCTTGGTCAGCTTAAGCTCACCCATACTGAGTGAGTCTTTTCTTAAGCAGCTCAGCTACCCCATGCTTAGAGGATTTCTTCTTTGATTTGGGATTTCATCTTACTTTGTCTTACCTTCAGTTTCTCATTTATTTTCCTGCATAGATATGTTAGATATACATCATAAAATATACTTAGCTATAAAAGTTAAGAAGATCTTAACTTGAAGTGAAAGACTTATATTTTAATAAAATAGGGAACTTAGTTAGTACATAATATATGTCATCAACTAAGATTACATTCGGTCCTATTACAAGATTTCATTCAACTACTTAGAACTAGCCTAATGCTTATGAACTAAGGAAGAAGAAGATCCATGCTGCTTCTGCTTATCCTGATTTGCTCTTAACCTTTGCTATGGATTTTTATGCATTGGAAGAGATCCCTTGAGCTGACTTGCCATTTTGACAACATCTTCAGCTACTTTCTCCCCTGTTGCTATCTAGGTTTGAACAATTTGATCGTGGTAGACATTAAAGGTGTCGAGAGTAGGTTGGAAGCTTTCTTGCTGGCCTATGATTGCAAGGGAAATCTCTTGCTTGAGGTGCTCCTTTCCCTTGGTCGAGAGGAAATCTTGATCATTCAGCTCACTCAACAGTAGTTGATGACACCTTGAGAGATGGGAAATCTTATCAAAACCTTAACTCGCGAACTGTGAAAACACTGTAGTAAGCCTCGGAAGTCCGTTGCTGTTAGTGCAATCTTCAACCTTGATTTAGTGTCACAGATTTTCAAGGCAGATGGCTGCCACATTTTTAGAAGTGAATTCTATATCCTTGCCATCCATTTATCCCAGTCTTAATAAGGCATCAATCTTCTGCGACATGTCATGCACTTTGGATTTTATCTCATCGAGCTTGGCATAAACTGACAATCCAGTCTATGGATAAATAGGCTCGCTTGGAGGCATACTGAGTGTAGATATGTCAGGAAAGAGTTTTCCCATCATGAAAATAATGAATTTCTGTGAAGAAGCAACCTTTTCTGTGATGTGATCTGTGATCTCCCTTTGAATTGTGTCCATTTTGATGCTGAGAGGATCCAGATTATTGATAGGGGCCTTGTCCAATTTTGAAGAGATGTTCTCCAATAGCTTCAAGACTAGGTCTTGCTTTTTATCCTGAACAAGTGGGAGCCTGGATTCTTATTCCACAAGCTTCGTAATGCTGTGGCTGATGTCCTTGGTAGTTGTCACTTCTTTGGTGAGGTCTTCAATCTTGCGATCGTTAAGCCTCTTTATTTTGGCTTGTTCCTTTCCGAGTTCATGAATCTGTGTCACTTGAGTAGCCACGTTTGGTACTCAAGAGACTCAGCTGCTCAGTAGCAGCATCCACACTACCCTTTATCTTTCCTACGACAGCGTTTGCTAACATAGTAGACATGGGGATAGATGTAGTAGCTAGCCCAAGCTGGGCCGCAGACTCCATTAACCCATTTCAAATCAAAGCCATCTTATCAACTAGGCTTTTGGCACTCTCTTTTACCAAGGGATTTCGAATAACCAACAAGCTACCCTAGATTCTCTCAAACTCCTCAAAGTAAAGGGAATCACTAGGAACACTTGTGTATTATTCGAATTCCAGCAAATTTTCCATGGGCTTAGAAGATAAGTCCATCAAATCTTGAGTTACTAGCACTTTGCTTACTGCTCCATCTAACTCAGCATCAGTTCTGAGTGAGGAAAGATGTATCAGCCATTTCTAGCTTTCTACTGGATTCAGGTGCTTCATGGGCTGTAAAATTTACCTTGGTAGCCTGATCACTTGCGTTTCCTTGTTGAGCGTAATTCTCAGTATTATGAACTTCCCTAACCAGATGGGTTAAGGGGTAGTGGATGGGTTTGAAAAAGTGGAAGGAGTATTTATAGAAGAAGGAATTAGTTTGAAAGGAATAGAAGGAACAATGGCTTGAGAATAAACTTGTTGGGATTGTATAGGAGATGAGGTTGGAGTGTTATTTACTGAAGAGGGAAAGGGATCTTGAGTGTCAGAGGGTGAAGAGATGTGGATGATAGGTGTTTTCTTAGATGAGGAGGTGGAAGAAGAAGAAATTTTCTATGTGTCAGGATCTATAGGAGTAGAACCTGAGGGGTTGACAGATTTTAAAGGTGAAGGACTTATAAAAGAAGGAGGAGTAGGAGTTTTATTTACCTCTGGCTTAATCATTTGATCCAAGGATGGATCAGCCTGAGGTTGCTCATGCTGAGGAGCGGATTCCTCAATAGGAGAGAAACTGGGTGTGGGGATGTTAGGTTCCTGAGTATCAGATTCCTCAGTGATGGGATTTATGGAGTCCCCAGCACCTTCCTTGCTTCTCACCACCTACACATTTCTGGGTAATGGCCTTGTGGTGGAGGAGTGCTTACGTTGAGTGTCCTTCATCTTGGCAAATAGTTCTTCCAAGTTCTCAACTGCATTGGACACATCCTAGTCCTCTGCCTTGTTTTTCTTAGCCTCGTCCTGCACCTCAGAAGAGTCTGAGACTACCAATTTGCACTTTCCTTGGTGCAAGGATTCACTGGCCTCCACTTCATCCTCTTTCTTCTTAGCTAGCTCAGCTTCTATTTTTACCTCCATTTCTCTTTGAACACAGGTTTTTATAATCATTCTCCTTCACTGGTGCTGAGCAGGAGCTTCATTAGACTTGGCTGGACTTTTCCCTTTATCCTTAGAGGAAGCAGTCTTCCGTGCTGAGGAGGAGGTAGCAAAAATCTTCTCAAAGATGGTTGAGATAGGGGCATTATCAGAGCTGGATTCATCTTTGAATTTCACCATAAAAAGATCTTCCTCCTCCTTGCTGATGTCCACAGGTACTACTGTCGGTATGCACTTCTGCTTTTTCTTTTGTTGTGCCTTGGTGTACCTAGCATGCACCTGATTGTAGGTCAACTTGCAGAAGTGAGACATCTCCAGCTTCTTCTTCACTGGTAGAATTAATCTACCGGACTCCCCCAAAAACTCACCCAAGTCGACTTTCACTGCCCTTATTATCTCAGATATGAGATAACCATAGTGATAGATGGTATTCACTTTGGTCAGGTGATGAAGTATCAGCACTGGCCAATTAAGTTTCTTACCCTCTACCATATGGTAGACCATACACCTTTCAAAATAGGTGCAGCTAGTCAACGAGCCAGTCTTTGGCAACAACAGCTTCGCTACCAGCTCATGACACATCCTGGCTTCCCAAGACATCCTGCTTATAGCAATCTCCCCAAACACATAATTTGCGGGGAGTTCCCAATCTTCAGGAACAAGAACATCATCTTAATCATCAGATTGCCGAAGTTGAGTGCTTGAATTGGGCATGTTGAGAATGCTCCCAATGAGCCTGGTACAAATTAGCATTGTTTTACCTGCAAACTCCATCAACAAGACATCATTGAAAACTTCAATAGTGTATAAATGAGTGTAGAAGGTTCTCATGAATCCTGTTACTACTGGACCCTCCATATTCAGAAAAGCACTGAGTCTCTGTTGCTTTATGACTCTGTGCATCATTTTGTTCTGCAGTAAACCTTCATAATCAACACTGGTCCAAAGTCTAGGTTGTCTTCCCAAGCAATTTTGGGTATACGAGTTCCCGCCTTTAAAGTAATTCTCTCCATCTTTCCTTGATTATCCACCACAACCTTCATCACAGTTGTGTTCTTGAGTCTATAAGTGCTTTCGATTCTTGCCATTTGAGTTTTGAAAAGAGAAAATGAGAGAATTTGAGGAAATGAGAATTAGGGTTTGAATGCTCTAAAGATTTTGAAATCGCCAAATCAAGTAATCTTCCTTCTCTCAACTGATCATCTTCTATAGGCAGAAACCCATTTTAGGGGGTACGTGTCATAATCTTAGGTTAAGATGGATAATTAACACTGAGATTAACATCTAATGAATCACCTCAGTATAATGTTGACTTTAGACAACGACTGTTCCAGTTCTCTTCCACGTTATTTGAAAACATAGGGATTTGAATTTTTAGTCACAAACATGAACTTACGCCGTTACTTAAAAACTTTGACGGTGTTGACCACGTGTCCTCTCATACTTGATTTTCAATACTTAGCTAAAAATTCTGATGAATTCTAATTTCTTCATCATTATGGATTACTCATACCGATCAATTCCCTTAGCATACTGAATTGTTCCTTTGGTAAAGGTTTGGTGAAGATGTCAGCATGCTGCTTATCTGATGAAACATATTCAAGCTTTACATCTCCTCGCAGTACATGATCTCTGATGAAGTGATGCCTAATGTTGACATGCTTCATTCTTCCATGCTGGACTAGATTTTTAGATAAATCAATTGCTCTCTTGTTGTCGCACATGACTTCGAGACAATTTGACTTGATTCCATGGTCTTCCAATTGTTGTTTTATCTAAAGGAGTTGAGCTACGCAACTTCCTACTGCTATGTACTCAGCTTCAGCTGTACTCAGTGTAACTGAATTTTGCTTCTTGCTATACCAAGAGATAAGACATTCTCCAAGGAAGTGGCATCTTGCTGTTGTACTTTTCCTATCCAGCTTATCCCTTCCATAGTCTGCATCTGTGAATCCCCTAAGAGTGAAATCTGAACTGTTGGGATACCATAGACCTACTTCAATTGACCCTTGCAAGTACTTAAGAATCCTCTTCACATCTGCTAGATGAGATTCTGTAGGATCAGCTTAGTAGCGAGCACAATAGCATACATCATACTGTAAGTCTAGTCTGCTGGCGGTTAGGTAAAGAAGAGAACCAATGATTCCTCTGTAGAGTTTGCTGTCTACTGAACTTCCAGCCTCATCTTTACTTAAAATTGTATCAGTGGCTATGGGAGTGGACATAGACTTTGAGTTTACCATGTCGAATTTCTTCAGAATTTCTTTTGCGTATTTAGACTGGTTGATGAAAATACCATCTTCTAATTGTTTGATTTGAAGACCCAAAAAGAATCCCATCATAGATATTTCGAACTCACTCTTCATCTGCTTGCTGAGTTCCTTGCACATATCTTCATCAGTTGCTCTAAATATAATATCATCAACGTATATCTGGACTAGCAACACGTCTTCTTTTCTTCGCTTGATAAACAAAGTCCTATCTGCTTTTCCTCTTTCATAGCCTTTGCTGATTAAGAAATTAGTCAGCCTCTCATATCATGCTCTTAGTTCCTGCTTCAATCCGTAGAGGGCTTTCTTCAGTTTGAAAACGTGCTCTGGATTTTTTACTTCTTCAAATCCTGGAGGCTGGCAAACATATACTTCTTCTTGAATGAATCCATTTAAGAAAGTGCTTTTAACATCCATTTGAAATAGTTTGAAATTCATAAGGGATGCGAAGGAACAAACGATTTGAATGGCTTCAAGTATGGCTACTGGAGCATTGGTTTCGTCATAGTCAATTCCTTCTTGCTGATTGTAGCCTTGAGTGACAAGTTTGGCCTTATTCCTGACAATATTGCCATCTTCATCAAGCTTGTTCTTGAAGACCCATTTGGTGCCAATTATTGATTTTCCTTTAAGCTTAGGAACTAGATCCCAAACATCATTACATTTAAACTGATCCAGTTCCTCTTGCATTACAATCTTTCAATAGTCCTCTCCTTCTGCATCTTCAAACTTCTTGGGCGATCAATGATATGAATGCTGGATGACTCATCATATGGCTTAGCTATCCTCTTATCATTACTAGATTGTGAACATCATCGACTATGCTATTAAGTGGGTGGTTGTGATGGGCTCTAATCTCTCTTGGAAGACTCGGATCAGCTGCCGGAGGATCGACAGTTGGATGCTAAGGTGGAGGTTAATCTTTGCCATCGTTAAAGTTTATTGAGAGATCTTCATCGTTATCTTTGGTTTCCTCAACTGGGGGATCCTGAGCTGAGTTGGGTAGGTCAGCTTGTGGCGTACTGAGTTGATTTGAGAACTGAGTGGCTCCATCATCTTCTTCATTTGAATGTCTTTCTGCAATGTTAGTTTCATCGAAATAGACTCCTCTAAAAGGTCGTTTCGCTTGACATATATTCTATATGCCCTACTATTAGTTGAGTATCCTAAAAAGATACCTTCATCAAACTTAGGATCAAACTTTCCTAATTGCTCTTTAGTGTTAAGAATAAAACATCTACAACCAAAGGATCTGAGGTAACCAATCTTAGGCTTGCGCCCTCACTAAAGCTCGTACTGAGTTTTCTCAAGAGTTGGGCGAATTAAAACCCGATTTAAGATATAACATGTTATGTTAACAGCTTCTCCCCAAAAGTATTTTGGTAGATTGTTATCACTCAGCATGGATCAAGCCATTTCAACTATGGTCCTATTCTTCCTTTCCACAACCCCATTTTATTAAGGAGTATAAGGAGAAGAGAAGTTTTGCTCAATGTCATGCACTGAATAGAATTCTTCGAAACGGGAATTCTCGAATTCACATCCATGATCACTTTAGATTGTACAGATTTTAGCTCCTAGTTCATTCATTATCCGATTATTAAGATTGATAAAAGATTCATAAGTCTCATCTTTGCTACTCAACAAGACTACCCATGTGAATCTCGTGAAGTCGTCTACAACTACTAGAGTGAATCTCTTACCACCCAAACTCATAGGTTGAATTGTGTCGAAAAGGTCTAGGGGTTGTAACTCCAATGGTCGCTGAGTTACTACGTGATTTATAGATCTAAACAATTTCTTAACTTGCTTACCAAGCTGGCAAGCAGAGCAAAGTTTATCCTTTTCAAAACTGATGCTGGGTAACCTCATAACTAATTGCTTTTTGGCTAGTTTGGACAGAATGTTCATATTGATATGACCCAACCTTCTGTGCCATAGCCAAGCATTATCCTCCTTAGATACGAGACACACGTTAGAGGAGTCAGGGGGATAAATCAACCATATAAACATTATTGGTTTTAGGAGCAAAGAGTATGGTTGAGTTAGTCTTACTGTCAATTACTGAGCATCCTATTGAGTTGAAAATAACCTTCCTGCCTTTGTTGCAGAGCTGGGCTACACTGAGTAGGTTGAACTTCAATCCTTTGACTAGAGACACCTCTTCGATTGAGGGAGAGATGCCAACAGCCCCGCAACCTACAATCTTACCTTTCTGGTTGTCTCCAAAACTGACACTTCTATATATCTTGCATTCCAATGAGATGAACTAGCTTTCATCTCCTATCATATTCCTTGAGCATCCGCTATCCAAATACCACATTTGAGAGTCATCAGTGGATCTAAGGCTCACCTGCAGAATAGTTAATTTTTCTTAAGTACCCATGCTTTTGAGCTGGGTCCTCCTTTGTTAGCAGTGCTTATGTTTGTCCAATCATATTTGTCATAATGACCATTTTTATGTCTACACTTTACTGTAACATGTCCAGCTTTCCCAGAAAAACTGCACACTGTTTTTGTCTTGGGCTAGCTCGCTTTCTTTTATTTAGAGGAATTGTTCCTCTTTGAATTGCGAGTTTGGTTATTCGGAATTTGATTATTGGCCGGAGGAGGGACCTCTTTCTTCTTCAATGTTGATATCTCAGCAGCCAACTCATCTAATTTCTTAGTGAGCTTACTGATAGCACACTCTTCATATTCACCTTTTTCTTATAGAAAGCATAGATCAAGTGATAAGGAAGCATTAGCATCTTCCATATCGTCACTTCTCCTCACTATTTCTTTGATGTTTTTCATCTATTAATTAGGCAATTTCATCACATCAAAGAGAGCCTGGGTGAATTCTGCAATTGAAAAAGGAGTTTCAGAATGTACCTCAGTTTAATGAGCTTTTCCCTTATCATGCTCAGCTTCAGATTTGTCAGCGAAAAAATTTCTACCGGAGGTAGATGTTGAGCCTTCGCCTTGACTTTCAATAGCCATCAAGTAGAGATTGGTTGAATCAATGGCTTCTTCATCTGATGATGAAGATTCTTATGAATCACTCTAAGTAGCAGCAAGAGCTTCATTCTTCTTAGAGAACCTCTTCTTGAATCTGTTCTTCTTTGCCTTTGGATAGCTTGATTGGATGTTGCCTTTCTCTCCACACCCAAAGCACTTATTGTCCTTATTAAGTTCTTTCCTTAGTCCTTCCTCAGCTCCATGTCGCTGCTGAGTTGACTTGATTTTATTGGGAAACTTCTTCTTGTTGTTGAACTTCCCATCCTTCTTTATAAAGCGTTTGAAGAGCCTTGTAAGAAGAGCCATGTCTTCATCAGAGTCGTAGCTGGTGGACTCGTCAGATGAGTCTGCTTTGATAACAATGGCTTTACTTTCCTTTCTCCAATTTCTCTTAGAGTCATCTAAGTACTTTCTCAATGACATCTCATGAGTCAGCAGGGTGCCTATCAGCTCATCATAGTTGTAGGTCTTAAGGTCATGAGCTTCCTCGATTGCGCTCTTCTTGGAATCCCACTCTATTGTGAGAATGCAGAGAATTTTCTTAAGTAGCTCTTCCTCACTGAACTCCTTTCCAAGTCATTTTAGTTCATTGACAATATTAATGAACTGGGCATTCATACTCTGAAGACCTTCATTGGCAGCCATCGAGAACATCTCATACTCTCTTAACATGAGATTTATCTCTGACTCCTTGACCTTGTCTATCCCCTCTTAGGTAATCTCCAGCTTCTTCCAGATTTCCTATGCTATTTCACATCCTGAGACCCTGTAAAATTCTGTAAGATCAAGCGCATAGTGTAAGTTATTAATAGCTATGGGATTCTCTTTGAGAAGCCTCAGATCAGCGTCATTGTAGTCCTCTAGATCTACAGGTATACGCATACGGTTCCTGACCTCAGTAGGAACTCTAGGGCTAAGCTCAATTATGAGCCAGGCCTGCATACTTTGAGACTGAATGAAGTTCTTCATATGATTCTTCCAGAACGTATCGTGATTACCATCGAATAGAGGAGGTCGGGTAACAAACATTCCCTCCTTCAGAAGAACTGTCTGACCAGAACCCAAGCTGAAGTTATCGTATACCATTTAAGGATCTGACTCAAGATGATTAGTCTTAAAGTTATGCAACCACTCTGATACCACTTGTTGAACCATAAATAGGCTAATAACAACAGCAGAGGGGGGTGAATGCATTAACTGAGTTACTTTTCGGACCTTTTTCATTTTAATGTTAACTCAGTAAGGTTTTTATATGCGTGCTGAGAATGCATGCTAAATGCGATATAAAAATGTATAAACTTTTCAGGTCAACTGGCATATCTTCAACCTTTAACTGAGTAAAGATTACTCAGTGCGAGTTCCATTAAAGAGTGGATACGGTTTGATCAACTTTAGCTTTCACTTGCATACCTCACAATTTTACTTTGTTTTCTGTTTATACTATTTCGAAATTTATGATATGTCTATGTATCATAATGAGTATTTTGTTTTGCGTCATTTATATTAATCAAGTTATAAGCTTTCAAGTTAACTTTAAGAGTGATTTCAGGGTTAACAAGATTGTGTATAATCACTGGATCTGTGATTATAATGTTGTTT
>CATIWQ010145250.1:0-23705 GCA_949673415.1 Euphorbia schlechtendalii | reverse complement strand
AGAAAATGAATTAAAATAGGAATCTTTGCAATGATGTCAACCAACTATAATAATCTCACATCGTGAGTAGTTAAGGTGTGACCTAATATTCTTTCCATAAGTATTGATATTATTATAATAAAGTTTATTTGTAATATTTGTATGGGTTTATATTCTAATAAGTTGTCAGATATTAGGTGATTAGAAGGCTTCCAACGTGTGCACAGCTGTTTAATGTTTAATTGTTTATGTATCGTCTTCCAAAATATAATTAAATAACATAGTATGTATTTTCAATTAACTATTAATTAATAAAAATATATTTTAATGGACTCCATGGAAATACAATCAAATACTTGGAAACCTAATTTTATTTTGCTTTTACATGTAAAAAATCATATTTATGTTTTTATATAAAAAACTTTTATTATTTTTGTTTTTGTATGAAAAATGTTTTAAAATTATATTTTTTACGGTCTGATCTTATGCCTGGTATAAAACCTCTTGTATAAGAACGTCTCTTATACTTGGTATATGAGTGGTATAAGGTTTTTATGCAACTTTTTTTTCATTAGTTTTCGCAATTATTTTTGAGATACTCGCATAAACCATTTTTCAAACGCCTTAAACCTGGTATAGTCTTATACCAGGTATAAGTTCAGACCGTAAAAGTGTAATTTTGAAAACATTTTCACACACAAAAAAACATTTTTCCATATAAGCAAAATATATAATTTTTTTCTCCGTATAAAAGCATAAATAAAATTTTATTTGTGTACATTTCCATAAGTTCCCCATAGTTAAAATGTTATACACCTTACCAATCAGGTGCGGCTCAATTGATACATCTCTCAAAGTGGAGATGAGAGATCCTGGATTTGAAACCGACCTCTTCAAAATCTATATTAATAAAAAAAAAAAGTTACACACCTTAAACTCGAAGATTTGTTTAAATATAAACGTTTGTTCTACTCTTAAATTATAGTTCGTGTTACCTCTTCATAAAAAAAGATAACCAACAAGTTAAATTGCATATCCCATTCATATTGTACTGTATAAATAGAAATGATTTTATAATGTCAATAAAATTAGAGATTCACATTAAATTCGGTTTTATTTAGCTTTATTTATTGAGTCCAAAAGAACGGAAGTAAGTTACATACACATTTACATCCCCTTTTGAAATGCTAATAAAACAACATTCATGGATTAGAAGAAAGAATATGCCAAAATATCATTCTCAATTGTAAACTAATTAAACAGAAAAGGACAAAATCGATGCCTTTAATCATGATTACCAGTATAAGATGCATTTTAAGGGATCCTGGTTATAAAGGTAGAGTACAAAAGGATGAATCTGAATTTCAGAACTCTCTATTCCAAACTCTCATAAATATGGCTATTTTCAGTTGCCAATATCACATGACAAAATAGAGACAAAGAACAGGCATTGGAAAAGGTGAAGATCAACAACAAGAAAAAAAAACTCTGATATCTCCTCCAAAACAAAATCAATAAAATTTGGAAATACAAAGAGCAAATTAAAGGGTCGCAACTGAACTCTCCATGAAAAGGTCCAAAACAAAGAAAAGTGAAAAAGAAAAGGAAGAAAATGTGAGAAAATGTAGCCAAGGGATAATAAGGACATATGGATTTGAAGAATTAGAGAAAGCAACAAAGGAGTTTAGAACAAGAATAGGAGTAGGAGCTACTTCTTTTGTATATTTAGCAGAGCTTGGTTGGAGCTGTGAAGAGAGTAATGGAAGATAGAGGTGGCTCTTACAGAACTTTCTTTAGGATTTCTCATCCTAATTTAGTTGCATTATCGGGTTTTTGCTTAGAGAAAGGTATGTCTCCTCAACTTTAGGCAAAAAGACCTGGTTCTTTTGTGTATTTGATCACATTATCCATTTTATCCGTGAGTTATGTAATTTCCGTTATCTTTTATCTCCTTTTATTACATATTACATAGCGCCGTTATATAAAATTTCACAGAACAGACATATTTACAAATTTGATGCACGTATGAGAAATCAAATGGGCAAATGAGTTGTATTACATAGCCCAAAGGTCCTTTTCCCCTTCAATGTTTTTTCTACTTACATTTAAGCCTTCCCCTATGTAACTTTTTTCTTTCTGGCCAAAACAATAGGTATAGCCTATTTACTCGTTCAAATTTTGGCATTCAGCTTTTGAACTAAAAATTTGCAAATAATAAACAATATGAAAGGTAACAGGATATATATAATGACGCAGGAGAGCAACTTCTTTTATTGGAGTTAGGGCTGTAAACGAGCTGAGCCGAACCGATTTTGGGCTTGTTCATGTTCGTTTATTTAATTTTTAATCGAACACGAGCCGAGACGAACACAAATTCGAGCTCAAAATTTTGTTCGTGTTCGGTTCGTTTAAATGTTCATTTATTCGCGAGTTGTTCACGAACAACTTATTTATCGTGTTTGTGAACAGTTCGTTAATTTATTCACGAACAAGCTCATTTATTGTTCGCGAACATTACTATTTCAGTACAAAAATACAATAAGGAATACTAAATCTGAATTCAGAATATTCATAAATTTGAAATTTTACCTTAATGATGGAGCCGAGTGAGAAATTGTGAGTAGAATTGAGACGAACGAGTGAAATAGAGAGGCACAGATGAAGAATGGAGTGAGAAAATGAGGCTTGAACTTAAACTATACTCAAAGTTGGTGAGTTTTTATGATTGCGGCTACGAAGAGATGAATACAAAAGGGAGAGCAAGTGAGACTCTGAGAATAAACCCTATTTTCATTTGTCAAAGTCCCAACATTTATATACCATTATTTTAGAATAAAATTGAGCTAATAAAATATTAAAAAGGGGCTTTGTAATTCAGTTGGGTCGGGTGGAGAACATGTATTTGTTTAGAATTTTGTAGTTATATTTATTTAATTTTATTGTTTTATATGTAATAATAATCGAACTATTTCACGAACATTAATCGAGTCTGTTCACGAACCTCTAATCGAGTTTGTTCACGGACAAACGAGCCGAGTTTTGTCTTGTTCATGTTCAGTTCGTTTATTATTTGAACCATAAATCATGTTCACGAACTGTCCATTTATTAATCGAATCGAGCCGAGTCGAACTTTTATCTAGTCGAATACCGAGTTGTTCACGAACTGCTTGGCTCATTTACAGCCCTAGTTGTAATAATAGAAGCATTTTCCTTCGTTGTGAGTAGATCGTTTAAAGGTTTTAAAATAATTAATGCACTATAAAAATAACAATGGAAAACCACTAGGCTTTATTCTATTGATCACCACCCATGAAAAATCAAAGAAATGTGGGGTTGTGTGTTCAAATTTCACTATTAGAGATGTAAATGGATCGGATTGGACCTATATTTTCATCATTACGAGGCTGATACAAGCATCATTTATCTTGTACCAACCTTGAAATGGTAAAATATGAATTTAAATTAGACTTAGATTCGACCCATTACCGTCTCTGCTCGTGATCAACAAAATTGTAAAACATGTTCCAAAATTTTTAAAAAACAATGGAAAATATATTTGAATACCGTGTATTAATTATGAGTAAAATTAATTAAATCACAGTGTTAAGGGCTATTAGAATTGATGAGCAAACCATCTAATTTTTTTATTTTTGCACATTTACACTTACATTTAATTACAAAAAAAATCCAATCTCATTCCAAATATGACTAGATACTGAAGCCTTTAAAGATTGTAAGAGCATATTATCTATTTTATCAATTTTCTTGACACATAGACAAGAATAGACCACCATCTAAAAAATAAATCTACATTAGATCTTTTATTTTCCATTTCTAATATGACATTACTCAATAAATGTTGCACAATGTCTATTTGATCTTTTACATGTACACAATCAAATAGAAGCTTGAATAATAAATTTAATATTATTTTATCGATGAAAAAATTATTTAGCAAATAATTTAATTTTTTTGTTATTATTTTACTTTGAAAAAAATATAATAGAAGATCAAATAGATAATCTATTGTGCCTACTTTTATAAATGTTTTGTCTATTTTATTATATAAATCAATAAATTCTCTTATTCTACATGTCATATGATCCTAGAACCCAAAGATATCAGTCTTGTTCGTTAGAATTAATGATAATATTTAGAAATGGTTTAGGGTTTAGGGTTAGGGTTTAACAAGAGGAGTATTTTGTTCATATTTCAAACGTTTTTTTAGATCATATCTTAAAAAAATCAAACTATTGCATTTTTTTCATGAGAGACTAACTCAGGATCAGCCCAATTGTGATGTGATTGCTTAGGGCCATGATCGGAAGAGCTCAAAATTATTTTTTTTGTTTAAATGTTTAATTGGTAATGGAAAAAACGGTAAAATAAACATTAACCAATAATTAGAATAGTTGGTAAGCTTTTAGTACAAAAGTAAAAGTCATATGTTCAATTCCTAGATTATAGAGAAAATTTTTTAAACGCCAATTCTTTTACTTTTAACATTATTTTTTCTAGGCTCCAAAGTGTCTGCAAATTATAAACATATGAAAAAATATACAACAAAGAGGTTGAATTGAATTTGAAAGGAAACACCCAAATATGAAAACAAAATTTTAATACCAACGGTTGGGTAGAGCATCTATAACTCACAATTATGACTTTGCTACATTTGCAATAATAGAGGTGGAAATTGACCCCTAAATTTGGGCTAAATATCATTAATTATTTAATTACTTAATGCCTAAACCCTTGACTGAGGTAAACTACAATCCCTTGATGTATTCTCATTAATGCGTTTATGCATGCCAATAAAGAATTAATAAAGCACTAAAATGTGATTATTTTCAAAAAAAAAAAAAAAAAACGAAATATCAAACTCAAGTACACTTTCAAACCAAAACTCGCTCAAAATGATTCATCCTTAATAGCACTAAAATATGAACCTTTGATCGATAAAACAGACAAATTTTTGAGAGTATTTTTTTAAAATATAACTTGTGAAAACAGTTCCAAATTAGTCCAAAAACTCCAAAATATAATATGTGTTGAAGAATTCTCAATCAATTAATATTTCACTTTCTACTTTTTGAGCGACAAAGATTGAAAAGTAAACATGGGAAATCATTGCCCACTAATCAAGCTTCTATTTTGTGGTTTAATCATTAAATTTAGTATTTAGATTTGTGAATAACTGCTATTTGTATTGATCAATGACCAAGATCAGCGACATTTATTACCATCACTTTGTTTTTTAATTTTTTTACAAAAGTACAATAACTATCATTTTGGCATATGAGAACATTTCAAAGAAAAGTCAGTAGTCAAATGAATACTTTTAAGCCTTGTTTATTTGTAGAAAAATAATATGTCAAAGGAAAATGTTTCGTAAAAAATATTGTGCAGATAAATAAAATATTTTTCAGTGCTTGACTACATCACTATAAAATATAATTTGATCTTTTGTTTACATATATGTGGAAAATATTTTTCAATCAAAATCTAAATATACAATATCATATTTTAACTTGTATATGTATAAATATTGAAAACTATGTGAAATATAAAATATGCGGTGGTGAAATTGAGGAAATTGTGATAGTGGTGACAACAGCGATGGTGAAAAAAGTGATGGTGGTTGTGGTGGGGTGGAGGAAGTTATGATAGTATAATAAAATGAGGATAAAGGAAGTAGATTTAGTAATATTGGAGGAAGTGGTGGTGATGGTGGTTACGATGTGGAGGAAGTAAGTGGTGGTGCGATGGAGAAAGTAAGTGGTGATGATGATGGTGAAAGGGTGGAGGAGGTGGTGGCGGTGGGTGGAAGAAGTGATAAGAATAATGGTGGTGGTGAGAGCGGAGTGGAGGAAGTGATGGTGGTAGCGAAAGCGATGTGGAGGAAGTGATGGTGGTAACGAAAGCGATGTGGAGGAAGTGGTGGTGGTAGCAATAATGAGGTGGAGGAAGTGGTAATGAGAAAATAAAAGAGGTGATTGTGATGGTGGGGTGGAGGTGATGGCGATGGTAGTAGCGAGAGCTAGATGATATGGTGGTAATAGTGGGTGTGAGTTGATAGAGCAAGAGAAAATGTTTTCTCATTTTTTTTATGAGAAAATATTTTTCTTTATTTACATTACAATTTTATTCAGACTTACACAATATTTTCATTTGATTTATTTTCCATGATAAATAAACCTTGAAAATTCTAGAAAATGTTTTCATGCACAATATTTCCCTGTAATCAAACAAGATCTTAAACAGAATGCATTTTTCGTAAAAATTGGTTAGAATAAAAAAAGAATCTGTACGACGCTTTCAAATCTCTCAACAAAGGATCAACCGGAGAGTAATGCAAAAATACTGAGTAAAACAACACTACATTAAATAAGAAACTTGCATGTTTTAAAAGAGATCATTTAAACCTAACCTTTTGAAAAAATCGCTTGCAAAATTTTTTACTCTCGTGTCAATGTAAGCAAACACGAGTAGGCACAAGTACATGGTGCGATCTAGCAACAATTAGATAATAAGTGACGTGCCATTATTATTATTCACCTAAGCATTACAAAATGAATTTTCTAGTGTGTAATATGATGTGTAAACCAAATTGGAAATGATATTATTGTAGTGTTGTTTACATAAACGTCGTTGAGGGTGCAATTTGAATTGTTTTATGTAGCTTCAAAATTACTTCCTGAATGCTTTTCTAGAAACTATATCTTCACATATTTTTTAGAAATGCATACATGAAACATGAAAATGCATTATCTATAACAAATATAAAAATCTCTTCAAGAAACATTTACCAAGATAATGAATTATTACATAGTCAAAACTGAAATTGGCCTAAAGGCCCAATAAGGGCCCACGCCATTGGCAATGAAATGAATATCCCTCATCGAATCAAGTAATTCACTTATTCACGCATTTAACGACGTCGTATTTTCGCTGATCTAGTTTCATTTGTTCCCTTTCTCCTTGCTTGTGCTGCTCCTTGCTTGTGCTCAAAGCTCTCTCAGTCAGAAGTCCTCTGCACTCAGGACGCACAAAAACCCTAGAATTTCCTTGTTTTTTCTAAAAAGATCGAGTTTTTCAAATTGAGGTAAAATGAGCAGAGGAAGTGGAGGCGGATATGATCGTCACATTACAATTTTTTCACCGGAAGGCCGTCTCTTTCAAGTCGGTATGTACGATTTCACTCTTATCCGGTGGTTTCTCAATTTCATCAGAATCGTGTTATTTTTCATCGTGTATTAGCTTTCCTGCAACGGGTAAGCGATATTGGATTTAAATTGCGTTGTGCCATGGTCAATGCAGACTGGAGGGATAAATTCCAGTTGACATTTCTAATTTTGATTGTTTTTCCGATGCTTTAGGCTTTTATCAGCTGCAATATAAATGGGTTTTGTTTAATGAACTTGTAGAATATGCTTTTAAGGCTGTTAAAGCTGCTGGGATCACTTCAATTGCTGTTCGGGGAAAAGATTCTGTCTGTGTAGTGACTCAGAAGAAAGTCCCTGTAAGTAATTTGTTCATTAATTATGCTATCAACTTAGTTGCAGTGCTCGAGCTTTGTGAATTCTATAGTTTTCATATTGGAATTTTGGATGCAGGATAAGCTCCTTGATCATACCAGTGTGACACATCTTTTCCCCATTACAAAGTACCTTGGCCTGCTGGCAACTGGCATAACTGGTTCATTCTTCTTTTTCGATCCCAAATCTAATATTTTGGAATTCTGTGTCTTGAGAAATTCTATTTACTTCATCATTGAGTCCTTAAATATTAGTGTGAGCTAAAGTTTGTTCACATTTGGTTTTCCAGCTGATGCGAGGACATTGGTTCAACAAGCTAGAAATGAAGCAGCTGAGTTTCGCTTTAAATATGGATATGAAATGCCTGTGGATGTTTTAGCGAAATGGTACTTTCTTCAAGTTATGACAAACGATAAAGCAAATGGGGATCTTATGTTTGTGAGTTGTATGCTTGATCTATTCTCCATATTTAGTGGCATAATTTGAGTGAAAGACATAAAAAGGGATCAGCAAATTTGTTATATAGAACTTGCTCACTTCCTGGTTCTAGCATATGCTAATGTAGATTGACTTTGTTCGTATTTCAAATATCGTGGCATTTCAGTAGTACCAGAGTAGCAATCAAAACAGTTATTAACTCATTGAAGATTAGTTGTTATTCAAAGGGGCCTTCTGTATCATGTACTGGGCATTATCAGCGCTTCTGTTTCTGCTTCAGTTTTGTTATCCTTCTTTTGCAGCTTGCTGAATGATTCCTAAACATTTGATATTTTTTTTTTGTTCTGCTTTTGTCATTTAAAACAATTAACATGATTTCAAAATATGCTGAAACGCTGTTTATTGGACAGGATAGCTGACAAATCGCAAGTTTATACTCAACACGCCTATATGAGACCGCTTGGAGTAGGTGGTTCTCTTTCTTTATGTCCTCCTTAGTTTTGTGTTTCCTCTTTTGAACTGTTATACTCATCAAATTTTCTGCTGATATTTATTTTTCGTAGTCGCTATGGTCTTGGGGATAGACGATGAGTTTGGACCTAGACTCTACAAGTGTGATCCAGCTGGCCACTTCTTTGGCCATAAGGTAGATGATAATTTTATTCTATATTTTTGACATGTTCTTTTGAGTTCTTGTGTTCCTTAACTTTACATGGCTGTGACTTCTCTGTTCGACACTTTTCCTTTATTACCAAAATACCACGAGTCATTCCTTAAATTTCCAAAATATTTCAGTTTGCCCTAGGCACCTACCTATTGACACAGTTATTTTTTCTTCAGTTTTTTTTATATTTTGGAAAGTTGTTGATGACTATATTATTATATTTTTCCAGCGATATTGTATATCATTTGTTTGTATTCGTTTGAGTTCGTGAGACCAAAAATGTTAGTATTTATTTGTTGATGACTATATGATTGTATTTTTCCAACAATTTCTGGCATGTTATTTTGAGTTCTTGTGTTCTTTAACTTTGCATGGCCGTGACATCTCACCATTTGACACTTTTCCTTGATTACCACATTACCACGACTCTTTCCTTAATTTCTAAACTATTTTGGTTTGCCTGTTATTTAACACCAGCTAAGCATCTATTGACATTTGACACAGTATTTTTTTTTCCCTTCACTCTACTGAAAATTGGAACTTAATCTTGTGTATTTTGGAAAGTTGTTGATAATATAACTATATGATTATATTTCTTCAGCATTATTCTTTATTATTTGTTTGAATTCTTTTGAAATGGCTATTGCATTTTTTCCCTTTGTTGTTTGATTTTAAATGGAAGAAAATGTTCATGCCTAAGAAATAGTATGATAAATATGTAGGCTACTAGCGCTGGATTGAAGGAGCAAGAAGCAATTAATTTCTTGGAGAAGAAAATGAAGAATGATCCAGCATTTACCTATGAGGAAACAGTGCAGGTACTTATCATACTTTTCATTTTTTTTAATAATTATAACTTCTAATGTAAGAGTTGCTTGAACTTTGCCTTCATGACTGGATTGAAGTTTTTTAAAAAAACTTTATTTCAGACATATACAAAACTGTCTGCAAGAAAAATGCTTTTGTAGATGTAACCTTTTATTTAAGGAAATTGTGTAATGTATAAAAAATCCTGTTTGAAATAATGTAGAATGATTGGTTAAATATTTAGCTTTTATAATGGGATCTTAGCTTCAAATTGCTCTGTTTCAGCCAAAAAAATTGCAAGAAAAAGTGCCTTTTCAAATTTGACCTTGTTTGTGAAATTTTGATGTTGCCTTGATAAGTTATGGATTCACAAATCATACTAATTTTTCGCTCGTAATATTTCGGTCCTAGTCTAATATTAAAATGCTACTTCATTGTCAGACTGCAATTTCTGCACTGCAATCAGTACTACAGGAAGACTTCAAGGCCACTGAGATTGAGGTATTAATTACCTCTTTCGATTTCTTATAAGCACTGGCCATTTAGTATTGTTACTATTAGGATTGTTTAGCCATTACATATTCAGACACAAATATTAAACGGTTCCACACTAAACGATGATAGTGAAGTAATATTTTGTTATGCAGGTTGGAGTTGTTAGGACCGAGAATCCGGTATTCCGAGTATTGTCCACTGAGGAGATCGATGAGCAGTTGACTGCCATAAGTGAGCGAGATTGAAGAAATAACCAATCGATGTGAGTTTCTAGAAGGCGAAAAAGTTTTTATACCCTATTATTGGAAGAAGATAAGCACTTGAGGATAAAGTTTGACAGTGTGAACGTTTATTCCTCTTCCCGATAAACTGAACTTGTCCTGCTCTTCCCGGAAAAAAAAGCTCATTTGTTTATGTGAATGTTAATTTCAACTGAATATCCTGTTTTTTAACACTACACATCTGTTCCTTGACATTGTTCTGAAATTCAATATGTTCTTATTCATACCGTTCCAATGACTTGTACCTCTCAACAAGCCACGACATGTGGTAAGCAACTTTTCGAGCTGAAAGCTTTTGTTAGCCTTTAGGCCAAAATGGACAATATAAGCATTGGTTGTAGATGGGATTTTGAGTCAAAATTGATAATATCCTTTTCTTCTATGGCTGTCAAACTTGGTGAATTTGAAGATTCTTTTTGCTTCATAGCTAAGGCAATGAAAGAGTCTAGATTTGGTGAATCTTGCTCCTATTGCCAAATGATTTTCAAAACACTTTGATTTCTCACCTTCAATTTATTTTAAATACCACCATCTCAAAAAAAAGAAGGGAACTATTTTGTTTAGTCATTGTTTTGAAAATATCCGCTTAGCTAAATGCATGGTTTTATAGATCTAGTCATGGTTTTGAAAATATCCACAATACATCCTCAATTAATAGCTGGCATGTCAAAATATCAAAACCTAGGCGTGGCATTTAACTTATCTGTTTTAACAGCACGCCTCTCAACTCACCGGCAGTTCCATCTCTGTTGAAGATATTCCGGACGATTCACCAGAAGTCCCCTCTCCATTCTGTCTGTAGTTCAAGACTTTTAGAAGCAAAAGTATCGAGATATATTTGATTTGAGCAATATTGACATTTGCAATAATTTCAAACATTTTACTCTTGTTGGGATTTCTATTTCAATGTTTTTAGTTTGTTTTTCATTTATAATTTCAACACAGAATGATTTGCAAATTTGCAAATTTAGTTCCAATTATTGGTTTGAGTTGAACTTTACTCGTATGAAAAATATAAACTTCAGAATTAAGGTGGGGATTCCCCGAGACCCAACTGAACCCACCAAGTGCGGAATGCGGGTATAAATAATCCCTAATACCCTACATGGGAAATTCTCGAAACCGCCCCCGAAAGTATTGAGTGCGGGATTGGTATTGTATAAACCGCTCTCACCCCAAACTAAACTGGATGACAGAATTCTCAAGGAGCCCATATGGATTTTTGCCCATTTCGGTGCCAATGTGGTCGGAATCACAGTAAACGAGTATCAGGTTTGAGCCCGTACGCACAACAAAAAAAGAAAAATTGGGTTCCTTAAGATCGTGCTTTGAATTTCTTCTGTTGAAATCTAAAGATCAAATGAGTTTTACTGTCATAATTTGGTTTTTATTTAAATTGATACTTTAGGCTATCTTTCGATTTGCATTAACAAGTAAGTTCAGAACTGCCAGAAAATGGAAAACTCAAACTCATTATGTATGCCTTTTGTCCCGAAACCGAAGATGGTATTAATTTATATGAATTTTGCAAAAATTTTGTTGAGAGTTGGATTGGAGAAAATGGTATTAATGAAGAAGTAAAACCTATATAGATTTAAATGAAATTATCTAGACTTGTTTGCAAATTTTACAATTATTAGGGACTTGTTTGCAAATTTTACAATTATTAGGGTTGATTTGCATGTATTGATGCAAATTTTACAATTATTGGGTCAAATTTCAAGTATTGCCAAGTGGCACTCTCCATCCATTCATTGTGTGGTTGAGGGGAAATTATATTAAGGATCGGATTAAGTGTCTTAAAAATGAATATAATAATCGAAAAGTAAAAACATAAATTCATTTTTGAAAAACATGACAAACATGTAAATATCTGATCTTTTGAACCTGATCCTTAATATAATTTCCCGTGATTGAGTCCCGATCAAGAAGTTATGTGGTACACATTTCAAAAGATTGGAAAACTATGCAGTTCTTTTTTAAAAATGAAATAGTTATAAGATCTTTTTTAAAAGATAAAAGATTACAGGTGAAAATGAGATAGACGAAGGAACTAATGATACATTAGTTCAATAATAAACTTATCAAATTTCTTTGATAAACATTTGTAAAAAAGATCCCATGTGCAATCAAATGGCTTAAAACCGATAAACCTGATTTTCATTTCCACGCAAAATATCATTCACACATTATATGTTGTTGAATAATAACGTGCGTAAAATTATACCACTTTAGACACTTTTGTATGGAAGATTATTATCTCACGTAAGTTAAGGTAGAAAACCAGCTTGTGAAAAGCTTTTAATCTTTTGTACAATTTGTTGGTCTACTATTAAAGAATTTCATAAAATCACAAAACAAATTAAATTGAAAGATCTACTAGAAATCTGTTGATAGCATGGCACAGACATTCTTAAATTGACCAAACGCAGATGACTAGATGTATCTCGTATCTCCAATTCTCTACTTATCCCCACTTACGGCCACGATCAGGTAAGGTCAGTCACACCCCAGCATTCTACAACCACTTCAACGGCGGTCAAATACGTTACCCGCGTGGCGGTTAGAATAACATGAAAAAGAAGAGATTGAGTTTACTTGAGTTTATAGGTTCATTTCAGCTCTAAACTCGATCAAACTAAAAGAGAAATTGATCTTGTAACTCAAATTAGAAGCTATAGTATACAATTTTTTGATTCTTCACAAGCTCATAGCTTCAATCTGAATCCAGTAATCCACCTACAACACAAGCTTTATCAGGTATCTATTTCAATTTTGTTCATCATTTTAGGTTTGCTCCATTCTATTCTTTCTTCCGATTTTTTCAGTTTATTATAGACGGAAAAAGCTTTGATTAGTCTTAAATCTATATGAATTTGAATTTCGTTAGTGAAATGTTGCAATTGAGCTGTTATTTTGGTTTTGTGGATTGGAAATTGAATTAATTGAATATGGATTACTTATTTATGATAATTGTTTATGTAATCTAACCTAGATGCTTGCGACAATTTGAAAATAATTGTGAGATGGAATATTTGAAACCATTGAGTACACGAATTGTTGTTTTTTTAAAAAATAGGGAAGCAATTATGGCGACTGCTACAATGGCTACAGCAGCAGGTGCAGCTGCTCTTTTGTACTATACATTGAACCGAAAGCTACTTCCAAATTCGTCTCATGATGATGATGACGAAAATGGCAATGGAAACATGGCCAATGATGACGTTCCTTTGGGAAGTGAACGAGTTTCGCATAGGTTGATTCAAGCCCCGGCTACTTGGTTGGAGACTATCTCAACTTTGTCTGAGACTCTTAGGTTTACTTATTCTGAGACTCTCGGAAAATGGCCCATTGCGGACTTGGCTTTTGGTATCAATTTTCTTTTGAAGAGGCAGGTAAGCAAGCCTTTTTTTTTCCTACTTCTATTTTTTAGGGGTACATATCAGTAAATAATGCGCTTTCATGGTCTAAATCAGGAAAAGGGAAAGACAAATGTTCCTTGATATAGGCTTCATTTTTGAGAACTATGGGATTATTTTCCAAGTGAATTTTGTTCAAGCAATCATCTTTTAATTTGTAGCTTGCTTTGCCTATTTAATGAGAAATGATGCTGTATAGATTTACTAGCCGATAAATCTGCATTTAACAAGTTTCTTGATTCGCCTGGATTTTGGTTTGCGGGAGTTGAGTGTTTTGTTTATGCATCTTGTAATGCAATTTCATTATGGTTTCTCTCCTGTTTGCTTTTGGCATTTATTGTGTTAAGAAGTTTTCTTATTTGAATATTATCTTTATATCATGGGAAATTCCTTGTATATGTAAGCGAGGAACATTTAGTACTGTCACTATATTGTATTTGATTTTATCTGATACATGTTATAATTGTAGCCCAACATGAACTTGACAAACTATGAAACATTTATTTTCAGCATCTATATATCTCATGTATTTGAATGCGGCTCGGCCAGTTACTTTATCCTTCCATTTGCAGGGAAACTTGCACGTCCATGCCGTATTTGGTGGTAAAGATAGTAAACAGCTGACAGGAACGGAAATAACCAACGAGCTAAAATATCTTTTAACGTTGCTCACCTTGTGTTGGCATTTCTCCAAGAAACCATTCCCGTTATTTCTAGAAGAGACAGGGTATGCCGAAGACAATGTTCTTCTTCAAGAACCTAAAGCTGGAGTACGTTGTTTTTAAACTTTAACAGAGTATTGCTATAATATGTGATACTGAATATCCAAACGATGCAGATATTGAAGCCGGCGTTTACAATTTTGGTTGACCACAACGCAAAGTGTTTTCTCTTACTTATTCGGGGCACACATAGTATCAAGGATACGTTGACAGCTGTAACAGGGGCAGTTGTGCCATTTCACCATACGGTTGTAAATGAAGGAGGGGTTAGTAACTTAGTGCTAGGTTATGCTCACTGCGGGATGGTTGCAGCTGCCAGGTGGATTGCAAAACTTGCGACGCCTCGTCTTAAGATGGCTCTGGATCAATATCCTGATTATAAACTTAAGGTAACATTTGACGGGAATGAAAATTTATCCTTTGATGCCTTTCATGATGAGTTGTTTGCTATCTATTTGTGTTTTTCTGACGTGTCAATTCCTTTTTTTTTTGTAATTTTAAGATTGTAGGACATTCTCTTGGTGGAGGAACTGCAGCTCTTTTGACGTATGTGTTGCGGGAGCAGAAGGAACTATCTACGGCTACTTGTGTTACATTTGCTCCTGGTTCGTATTCACTTCTCGTAAAAATCCTCGGAATTTGTCTTAATTCATCAATCGCCCCTGAAGTTGTCCTAAAAAGTCATTTTTCACCCTGAACTTTTTCAAAAGTCTCAAATACTCCCTTGAACTTGTTCAAAGTGCACCCGTTTTGCCCCCTCAATGCTAGTTTGATTTGACAATTCAAAGATGTCATTTTTCTGATTTCTTTCCAATTAGAAGCTGACACGTGGCTTCAAGGATGAGGCAATCTGGTGCATTTTTTGCAAGTTAAAGGGTTGTTTGGAACTTTTTAAAGTTCAAGGTCCAACTGAATTTTTAGGACAACTTCATTTGATGCATTAAGCCTCGGAATTATACATAATCATTTTTGCCTGATTTATTTTCCTCATCCAGTGTTTTATCCCTTCCCCATTGATGTTTCCGTGACTTGTTTTGTGTGCAGCTGCTTGTATGACATGGGAATTGGCTGAATCAGGTGAAGATTTCATCATTTCGGTTATAAATGGAGCAGATTTGGTGCCTACATTTTCAGCTGCTTCAGTCGATGACTTACGTGCCGAGGTAAATAAATTCACTATCAGAAGCGGAGAGTTTTGTGCCTGTATTTTCTGTTTTTCTCCTTCCTGATCCGCAACTTGACTTGTATTGTCGCTTTCAGGTGACAGCTTCTGCGTGGATAAATGATTTACGAAATCAGATTGAGCGAACAAGAATTCTCAGCACTGTTTATCGATCTGCATCGGCTCTGGGCTCTCGTCTTCCATCTATTGCTACTGCTAAAGCAAAGGTTGCTGGGGCCGGGGCGATTTTGCGTCCAGTTTCCAATGGTACTCAGGTAAACTAAATTTGGTTCATGTAATTTAGTAGCGGGGCTAATTGCACTTCAGTTAGGGGTGTTTATCAGTTAGTTTTGTTGAATAATCGAACCGAAAAATAAGAAACAGAAACCGAAATAATTATTCGGTTTGGTCTGCTTTTTCTGTTTTTTACTTAAATTTTTTTTATAGTGTAATTGAATAAATTATTGCTAATCAATTTTTTTATACACATGAATAAAATATATGACATTTTATTTTTCTAAATTGAGTAAGATGAAATCAAAATTATTGACAATGGATGAAACATACAGTATGCCACTGAATTCGTTTACAGTTATTTTAAGAAAGTCATGGAAGAAAAATTAGTCTTAAAAGTACGAAAATATATTACAAATATTTCTAATGTATATTTTATGAAACTAATCTTGTATATTCGATATTAAAAATAACACTATACACAATATTTTCTAATTAATCAATCTGTTCAGTTATATTGATTATTTTTTACATAAAACTGAAATGACTTAAAAATTCATGAAATTTCTAACCGAACCGAACACACCGAAATACATTGATTCGGTCGGTCATCTCGTTTCGGTTTTTGAACACCACTAACTTCAGTTATAATAGTCATTTGTGAATGCCGAAAATTGCTGTAGTTGCTCAACTAGGCATGTGATGATGTGAAATGACGTTACGGTTCTGCTTCCAATGTTACAGGTTGTAATGAAGAAGGCTCAGAGCATGGCTCAAGCAGCATGGACAACCCGACCCATTCGACTTGCTTCGTTTTCATGCATCGGGCCCCGTCATCGAGGCGCATCAGACGTGGAAACTTCTAGAACTGACACTCCCGAGCCACTTCTATCTCCGAAAACCACCACCACCACCACTGCAGAAACCCTCGATCTCCCAGTGTGTTCGGGAGGCGCCGAATGGATTTCCGAAGAAAACAGCTCCGCTGACATGGCAACACACGACTCCGACGCCAATCTCAACGATGACGTGGATGCCGGGAGCGATGTACACGAAGAAGATCAAATGAACGAAGTCGAGCTGTGGCAACAACTCGAGCGCGAGCTTTACGATCGAACAGAATGCGACACTGCTGACATGGCGGTCAACAATTTACGAGAAGAAGAGGCGGTGGCAATGGCGGAGGTCAGCGAGAGCCAACAAGTCTCGAGTTTACCCGAGACAAAGCAAGTGCACCGATTTTTTCCTCCGGGAAAGATAATGCATATCGTTACTCTTCAATTCGACAGTGAAGAGAAAGAGAGTGTATCGTCTGAGAGCGGCGAGTCGGAGAATGTTGTTGAAGGAGTTGGCGAGGGTAAAGTCGGGATTTTTCTCACCCCAAGATCGCTTTATAGTAAACTGAGGCTCTCGCAAACTATGGTAAATGACCATTTCATGCCAGCTTATAGGAGACAGATGGAAAAACTGATACAAGAACTTGAAAAGGAGACTGGTTTTAACCATAATTTCAGTGAAAAGATTGGTTTATAGAGGCTTGATAGGGAACTTTTTTTTAGTTGGCTTGAAATTAGTAAATCTATTCAACATTTTCTGGAAGTGATTCCTTATCAATATCTCAGCCTTGAGGGTGCGTGAAAGATACACTTTGAAAAAATTTAAATCAATTGAATTCATCTTATCAAATCACATTGATAGAATTCAAATTATGCAATATTTGAATTCTTGTGAATGTAAGGAATAAAAATCTTCAATGATCCATTTAAATTATGTCTTTGAATATTATTTTTATTATTTAACCTTCTCGTTAAAGGAATCAAAATACTTTGTATATATTATTTTGAAAAAAATGTTAAATATGTTAGTTAATAATAAATTGAATTCCTTAATACGAAAGAAGTTTCCAAACAAAAAAAATTGTTTGAGAAATCAATTCAATTGAATTCTCCCAAGTGAATTTAATTCAACTTTTTTCATAACATTGTAAGATTTGTTTTCAAACACATTCCAATTATCCTTGAGAATACTGTGCTCGTGATGGTTATTTTTTTATTTGTTGTTATATGTTATTCATTTTGTCAATTTAACATCATTACATATGGACAAAAGACGTAAAATGTGTAATAACGAAAGCGATTATCAATTTGTTAATATGTTCTATGATCCACTATCTTTTTATCTTGTCAGTAAAGATTGCGCATAGAATAAATTATGGAGATTTTGTTATATAATATTGAAAAGGTATCGTAACCCAATGTGAAATAGTTATTTATGAAAAGAAATGAGGAATTAAATGAATAATAAGTATATTTTATGATCAAATAAACATACGAGTTATACCACGATATTTAAATCTAACTAAATAAAATTATGAAATTACTTTTGTCATGGTATTTAAGTTTAACTAAAATCTTGCTTGGAATAAATGAATTTCACAAAATTTTGTGGAATTCATTTTGAAAGCTAACTTTCCATACTTGGAATGAATAAAATTTTAATTTGTAATTCTTGGATTTGAATTCTATGAAATTCATCATGTTATAACCAAATCTCACAAAAACTGGTAGAATTTCCAAATTCACATTTTATAAGACTAGAATCAATAAAAATAAATTAATTTCTATATGTTTTAATAAGTTATACCAAGAATAGGAATTCATTCGAAAATGTATTCCACGTGGAAATTCATTTCAATTTTTGAGTGGATTTGTATCAGGCAAGGCTTAAGCAACATTATAGAATTACTTTTGTCATAGGTAAATGGAATGAAAAGAATAATCATATTTTCTTGAACCTAGAACACAAACTAAATATATTTAAAAAGGCATCACGACTAATACTTGAAACTGTAAAGGATGAAAAATGGTTAGCGAGGAATTAAGAACACGTGTAAATAAAGGTTCTTTTTCTCTATTTAATTGAGAAATTGGTCCCAAATTTTATCTTTTAAAGTATCAAAGGAAATAAATAATGTGGACAGTTACACTTGTGTTTGACAAAAATCCCATTATTAATAGTTAATTTCTAAACATTATCAATCAAAAATCACTGTTGAAAGCTAAATAAATGGCATGTTTAAATCAAGATTCCAATTCAAACTTAAAACAACCATAACTATGGTTATTAAATGCTGTCCATTATTAAGCCGGTGCTGGTACGTGATACTTAGTGCACATTTGAGAAATTCATAAACTATTGTGTTTTAGTACTTTCTTGGCATTAAACGGCAGTTTTAAGCTAAAAGTCTAAAGTGTTGCTAAAATTATATTTCGAGAGTGTTCTAAATATTTTTCATTTCTCCTCCCAAAATTGATCTTAGAGGAGGAAGAACGTTACTCCTGAGTAGCGTTCTTCCTCCCCCTTACCGGTTTCTATTAATTCTTTTTATTTCTTGTATTTTTTCTTTGAATAATCAGTATTTGTTACTTTTATTTTTCATTGAGGGCAGTGGCGGTGTCAGAATTATTGCACTGCAGGGGGTAAAAATTTTACAAAAAAATACATGTAATTAGTTGTTGTGAGGATTTTTTTTCATGGTTTCATATTGTTATTAATAGTTAAATAAACAATAAGATAATTTATATTTAGATTATTATATTTTCAAAATTTTAGTTTAACACTAAGCCGTATTCAAAATAATATGATATTAAACTGTTAGAACTTATTATAATACTTTTTTTTATCCAAATTTAACATTTACTTTTCATTGGTATTTGAGAAGTATATATGATGGTGATTAATTATGTGAAAGATTATACCTAATTAGAAAGAAAAAGAGAATATGGAAAAACCTTATAATTACATGGAAATGAAGTGAAGTATTAAATCCTCTTTATCATAGAATACCCGAAAAATGGAATCGTTATATTTAATTTAATAATTTTCATTTTCTATTAGCACCAATTGTGGGATATTAGTTTCAACATATTCATCTCCTTCTTTTTAGCTTTGTTCCTTCTTTCTTAATGCTGCAGAGGCAACCATGGCTATTTGGAGGTTTACAAGCCGGAAAACTCTTGATTTACCGGCGGTTGGGTGGGCGGCTGCCTCTGCGTGCCCACCCCCGGCTCCGCCCCTGATTGCGGGATCATTTTTTCCAAGCATAGATATGTCGTTACACATAACGATCTTAATAAATTTACAACTGTGGTGGATTTCATTAGATTTAAGACGAAAATACTTGCTGATTTTTCATTTAAAACACTTAGATCTATCACCTTTTAGCAAGATCATTCTAGATCTACAAGGTTGGTCAATAGTAAGGCGTTTGCTGGCATTTTTATGGTTGAAAAGTTCGAAAATGTTAGTCGGGAAATTTAAAATTACAAGTTATTGTATTTATCTTTGTTATTTTGCCCTTTTGTTCATATGAAAAATTTATCTCTTCCTAATTTGACAGGTTTTATTTATCTGATAGTGATAGGATATTTTTGTTTAGTGTATGTAATTCTTTTACTCACGGGTCAGTAAAAATGTACTTCATGCGATCAGTATTAATATAATATACCATTTTCCTCGAAAAATCCGTTCAAGCCATGTTTTTAATAAAATAAAATATAACTATTATATTTAATCATTAACAAAAAAAATTCATTTTTGTGTTGAAACTTTATCAGTTCACTAACTAGAATGAAAGTGGCTACGTAATTTTATCGTGATTGCTATGATGAGATATTGATTAATGTGTACAAATTCAAACCGTATAATTAAATAAATAAAAACCACACAATATGGCTTAAATAAATAATTAATTAATTAGTGCTATTTAATCAAAATAATATGTGGTCTAATTTCTAAAACCAACATTTGTCAAGCAATTTGCGACACCAAGAATTGGTGCTTAACCAATTAACTGAAAATCATTAAAGTTATTAATACTGATTAGGACTATGTTGATGGTAACTTCTAACAACCTAGCTTGACGACTTATTTCACTCATATGTCCGATTAAAAATAGGATTGAGCAGTTGAACAAAACTTTAAAGCTGAATATTAACTGATGATGAATTAATAATTGAATTACTGTCTCCTTACATAAAATCAATTTTGTATTTTTTATTTTTCTATTTTTTACATCTAATGGTTATTGTGTTTCATTATAATTATTTAATAATTTTTTTTAATTATTTAAAACATAATAAGTCATCGTTATCAATTTTAACAAAAAGTAACCACATTATTATAAATATGACAATATACAATAACAACTGAATCAAATTTACTCTGAATATTCAAAGAAAAGAATAAAAGTATTATTTCATGAGTAATGAATCAAATTATTTATGATAGATAAATATGTAAAATGAAGCCTTGTTAATTTATGAAGATTTATTAATATTGATCACTTAATTAAGAATGAAACAAAAAGTATTAAGTGTTATACACGTAATGTTCACGTAGTATGCCATGTCATTTTAAACTTATAAATATTGCAAATGTCACCTCTTTTACAGTTTGCATATTTAATCATTTCTAAAATATATAATTATGTTACTTTCTTTTTCAACTTTTTCGGGGGTTTCAAATCGGCTTTGTTTGACCTAAACAATTTGACCAAACAAACCTAATTTACAATGCCAAAATGTCCATATTTACATTACTAAAAAGTTTAACGTAATAGTAATATTTTTGTAAATACAAAATTTAGATGAAATTTTTATATCGGAAGTATATCATCATTTTCCCTTCACCAGAATTTTGCCCTCTACTGAACAAATCATGATATCATAATGCATTTCGGAAGTTTATTAAGCATGCAAGGCAGTAAATGTTTAATACGAAATTAAAGTAGAAATTACAAGTCAATATACAAGGAAAAAAATAGAAATGGAGTAGATTGTCGTTTTATGCAAGTGGAAGTCACTTTCACAATCGATGCCCAATGATAATAATTTGAGTCTATTAATTTGGTGATGTTAGGACCATATAATATAAAAAATGTATTTATTAAACAAGATTAATTGAATGTGACGTTTGCCTATGAACCAACCATTAGTAGGGTCATTTAGGAATCACCAATCTAGTATATGCTCTCGTGTTATGTATCGGGTCCCGGTTTGATTTAGTTATTTACTTATTTTATGAATTTTGTTTGTTACCATCTCCCTTTTTTTAATAATTATTTTTTAAAATTTTTGAATTTTTTTTAAATAAGTGTTATTTTAGAATTTCAATATACATTTTATCCATTTTACCCTTATTTAATGCACATCGAAAATGATAAAAAAATAAAGTATCCAATTAACTTTCAGATGAACAAAAGTCATAAGGGTAATTATGTATTTTAATCATCCTAATTAATGTGACATTGGTATTGGGAAACAACCTTAAAATGACAATTATTTAAAAAGGGAGGGAGTATCCTGGTAAATGTTTGTCTCTGAATTAATTAAATAACTGTCTATTTTTAATACTAATATTTGTCATTTTAGGATTGAGTTCTTGGTTCCTAATATTTGTCATTTTATATTTTCCATGTATAATTTCCCTCATTCTTCCTATTTTATCCATATCAATGACAGTTCAATCCCAAGATAAATACTTCAAAAAATGGAGTAATTAACTCAATGTTCACTCTCCCAAAAAAAGGAAGATGAAAAGTCTACTGTTCAATATTAAAAAGGATGAGCAGAATTGCTTCGATCCAATTTCACAAAGATGGAAAAACTAAATGCAAGTATTGACTCAAATGGAAGAAAATTTGATGATGGGAAGAGTTGCACACTGCATAACAGCGAAGTTTCTTCATTCCAAATGGATTTTGATATGAATAGTGCCACATGAAAAGGTAAAAATTGTGATGGCGCCATATCTGTTCATCAACTAATTAATTGCATTACTTGCAATTTGAAAATGATGGGTCCAGACTCAAATTCAAAGGGTGATATTAATTAGGTTGGCTTGTTTGTTTGTTTCCTCATTTGTCAAAAGTAGATGGTTGATTGGTGAGAGTTAGTTGCAACAATATTGAAAAGTTGTGAATTTCAAAAAAAGGTGGACGGTGGTTGCAACAATATTGAAAAATTGTGAACTAATTTGCCTATAAATAGGCACCCTCCCATTCATCCAATGGATCATTCAAGCAAACATTCAACTTTCTTTTGTAGAGAGCTTCCTACAAAAAGAGTTTAAGAGAGTTTCCTCTTGTAGAGTAATTTATCACCACAAGAGAGTAATTGGAGAAGGGGGTTGAGTGATTTTACCTTGTGAGTAAAATTGGGGTGTTTCCAACTGTCTCCTAAATTAGTTTATACCTCAAGTTTGGGTATACTTGAGAGAGCTTGTATTTTATATTCCCATTATTTATTAGTGGAGTTATCGGTGCCCAGTGGTTTTTCCCTTTCAAGGATTTCCACTTAAATCTCTGTGTCTCTTTATTGCTTTACTTATTTTACTTGTTGTTGCGAATCTATTTTAGTTAACACATATCACCTGGCTACCGAATTATTTGTTCGGGACCTAACAAGTGGTATCAGAGCGGATCCCACAAAAAGTGGTTGTGTTAATTAAAATGGACGGTTCTTCAACATCCATGATCAAATTGAATGGGTCCAACTGGTCAATTTGGAAACCCATGATGGAGGATATTTTGTACTGCAGAGATATGCACGAAGTAATCGAAGGAGACACTGTTAGGTCTTGACATGAAAGATCCCGATTGGATCAAGTTGAACAGAAAGGCCATTGGAACTATTCGCCAATGGATAAATTTCAACGTGTTCGGTCATGTCTCGGAGGAAACGTCTGCCCATGAATTATGAATGAAGTTGCAAGATCTTTATGATCGAAAAACTGCTGGGAACAAATTATTTCTGATAAATAAACTTGTTAGCATGAAGTATAAGGATGGAACTCCTATTGCCGAATTTTTGAATGAATTTCGAAGTGCCATTAATCAGTTATCTTCTATGAAAACCACACTAGAAGATGAGGTTCAATCCTTATTGTTGCTCAGCTCTTTACCAGAGA
>CATIWQ010145153.1:0-20767 GCA_949673415.1 Euphorbia schlechtendalii | reverse complement strand
GCCATAACGAGTATTTCACCTTGCGTCATTTATATTAATGAAGTTATATGCTTCGAACTTTAAGAGTAGTTTTGGGGGTTAACAAGATTGTGTATAATCACTGGATCTATTATTATAACTTTATTTAGTGAGCTAACATTTTTGGAATGGTAACTTGCTAAATATGGCTTTGTGAGAGTGACCCGTACTAAGCATAATATTATTGTTATCTAGTTTTTTATAAGTATCATGATTCGTTTACCCTAAATTTAGAAAAGTCATTTCATCTGCGAAGAATTATTGAATATTTGGGCGTTTAGAACCGTGTTTGTTAAAGTTATCTACTGTGTGAAATATTCTTGATGATTTTGCATGTTTTTTCTCTACTATACTTGTTCTTAGTGAATATCTATATAGTTTACATCTTCTCTAATCTGTTCATGCATCTGTCTATTCATCAGTCTATCATGCAAACCCTGCAATTTATCTTATTTCTTTTGTTCCATAACTCTAGTTGGTCTTTAGATTCGAATTTCTTCCTTGTGGATCGATATCTTTTAAAACTACATCGCAACTGTATACTTGCAGTTATCATCATTTTTCTATTTGATAAGCGGTACTGACAATACCTATTCATATTAAAAACTTTTATATTATCAGTAGAAAAGTGGCGAACAAGTTTTTGACACCGTTGTCGTGGATAAGTCTTTCGAAACTAGTATAGCCAAAATCGTGCAAATAATTGATGATAGAAGATAATTCGAATGTTGAGGGTGCGATAGTGTTGGTGGAGAAAATAGAGTCCTAATTAATATAGTGTAAGGGAAGTTGTATGGGATGAACTCGGAGTCTCACTTGGTGACCCTAGCTAAACCAAAATTCTTCCCTAGTGATACCTCAAACGTGGAGGGGAAGGAAAATATCGATCATGCATCCAATCTTCATTTCAATGGTTTGAACATCTAGAAAGGACCAGATAAGAAGAGGAAGAGCAAACTTGGTGTCTTAGTGTCCAAACAAGGGAAAGTAACTAAACTTAGTTAAAATAATGTTGAGCTTTTGCATATGGAAGGTGGAAAGGATCTTTTGGAGGAAAAATACTCTGATGAATATGAAGCTTTGATGGATGATGATTGTATAGTGGAAGGGGATTTTGGGTCTGAAGTTGATGCTTAATGGGTTTGAGATTGTTTTGCCTTGATCCTCTTTTATTGTTATTTTTGTGGATTTGAAAATCATTACTTGGAATATACATCTCATTAATAATCATAAGCCTATAATAGTTGCACTTTTAGAACTACAAGTTAGTGGGGATAAGGCATAATGAATTACTAGTCAGTTGGGGTTTGAGAATTCCCGTTGTGTAGAAACAATAAAGCATTTTAGGTGGGATTTGGCTCATGTGAAATGGTCCAATTTCGATCAAGATTGTAGAACATAATGAAAAACTTATTCATTAATTTATTAGTAAGGGTGACGAAAGGGTTGGTTTCTTTACTACTGTTTATTCTGGCCCACATCCGTTGGATAAAAATCACCTTTGGGTGGAGCTTGTAAGAATTGTGGATGATATGCAAGATAAGTGGTTTTTGGTAGGGGATTTCAATACTGTGTTGGATGACTCGGAACACAAGGGTGGTCGAGCAATATGGTCTCAAGTTTGTAAGTTTTCTAATTTTGTTAATTTAAGTGGCCTAGCAGATATGGGGTTACTTTGGCTCTAGTTACACTTGGAGAAGAGGCCTCATATTGGAAAGATTGGATTGGGTTTTGGGCAATTACGAGAGGGTGAGGACGTATGAGAACACTTACATTCGACATCTTGCGAGAGCATGGTCTGATCATTGTCCTCTACTTATATTTATTAAGGTTGCAAATGGGAGAGGGAGTGGTGCTAAACCTTTTCACTTCTTCAAGATGTTGGTTAGACCAAGATGGTTTGAAGGAGTGGGATGGGATGATGTCGATGAGTGGTAATCTTATGTATGTTGCTAATTTTTATGAAATTGGAATTGAAAAGTGTTTGGAAATATTTTCTATAGAAAGAGAAAATTAGAGAATTTGATTTTTTGGTGCAATGAGATTTGGCTAACAAATGGCCGAACATGTTGGCTCTTATTGAAGAGGAGTTAAATTTGGAGTATGAATCAACTCTTTTGCCAGAGGAGAGTTTTTGGCACCAAAAAGCAAGGAAAGACTAGATGGCATGTGGTGATAAGAACACAAAGTTCTTTTACAATTCAACTATTTCTAGAAGACATAAGAATACAATTTTGGGGATGAGGATTAAAGGGGATTAGTGTAAGGATGAAGAGACTCTTAAAAGGGAGGTTATGAAGTTCTACAACAACCTCTATCTAAATGAGAAAGAATGTTACGAGAGGTGGTGGTCTTGAGGAGAAAAACCACTTTCATGGAAGTTTCCCGAAGTTAAGAGGCTAGTTTGTTTCAGATGATGAGATTAGAGATGCTTTATTTCAGACGCAGCCATGGAAAGCACCAGGACATGACGGGTTTCAAACGGGTTTTTACTAAAAGTTTTGGAAAGAAAGTGGTTTTCAAGTTTGTATGGCTGTTAGTAATGTTTTTGAGAGCGATAATGTAGGTGAATGGTTCATTTGTACTATTATTGTTATGATCCCCAAGAAGGATAATCCATAATCCTTCTCAGATTTTTTCCCTATAAGCCTTTGCACGACGATCTACAAAATCATCACCAAGGTGATTACTAATAGGTTGAAGTGCATCATGTCTTTGATTGTTCTTCCCAATTAGGCAAGCGTTGTACCGAGCAAAAATATATAGATAATATTCTTATAGCCTTGGAGGTTGTGAATTCAATGAAGATTAAGAAGGGCATGCAAAGAGAAATTGATAGCTTTAAGATTTACAAAAATCTTATGATATATTACGGTAATTGAAGATATTTTGTTGGATGTTGGTATTCTAGATAAGTTGATTGGACTCATTATGAGTTGTATCTCTAGTAGTACCATACAAGTTCTATGGAACGGTAAGACTATAGATACATTTTGGCCATTGAGAGGTGTTAGACAAGGAGATCCTAGTCGTCTTATATCTTTGTTCTTTGTATTGCAAGTTAGGCCCATTAAATAAAAAGAGCAGTGGCAGCTGGTGGCTTGAGACCTGTCTAGATTTGTTGTAGAAGGCCTTCATTAACACATTTGTTTTTTTTGTCAATTACCTCCTCTTGTTTTCCCATGCTAATATGGGCCAGGCTATACGTATTAAGGAGGTAATTGAGTATTTTTGTAAGTTTTCTGCTACGAAGATGAAATGCTCCCAATATGGATGCCAAGGATATTGCGAGTTGGTTGGGTTTTAAAGTTGCAAGTACCCTATGGACTTACCTTGGTTTCTCTTTTCTTGATGTAAGGCTTGAATGCTCAAAATTTGACAGCTTTATTGAAAAGATACAGTGTCACCTAAATGGATTCAATGCTATATCCTTATCTTTAGTGGGAAGGCTAACATTAGTGAAATCTATTTTATGCTCTATATCGTATTACGCGATGCACGTAGCTAGGATTCTAGATTCAGTTTTTGAACGAATTGAAGTGTTGGTCTGAGGGTTCTTATGGGGCAGCTCAGGTGATGCAAGAAAAATTCACCTAGTTGGTTGAAATCAAGTGTGCATGCCTCTTTATGAGGGCGGTCATGGTGTTCGAAAGCCGAAGATCATGAATACATCATTACTAATGAAGCTAGGGTTCTGTCTTCTACTTGATAGAAACTCACTTCGAGCCAAAATTTTTTGGGTAAGTATCATTCCTTGAGTTTTGTATTTGTAGTTATAAGGTCTGGACATCAAGTTTTGAAGGTTTGGAGAGTGTTGGTCCATGTTAAGGAAGATTTACTTCTAGGTGTGAAATGGTGTAATGTTAAAGGGGATTTTGTACATTTTTGGGCAAATGCTTGGGCGAGAGAAATGGGACCACTTAGGTTTCTTGCTTTTCATTCATTGTCAAAATCTGATTTAGGGATGAAGTTGAGTGACATGGTTAACACATATGGGAGTAAAAAGGCACAGGTTTCGACACAAACTTTCAATTTCTAGTCTTTTTCACATTGTGGCTTACTATATCAATCTTGGATAGGATGTGGTTGATAGTTGTTATTGGAATGGGACTTCCTTGTGAAGATTTTCAATCAAAACTTCTTATACCCAATTAGCGGAGGCCTGGGGCGAGTGAAGTCTAGTCTATGGTTGTGCTTTCATAATCATTTGTTGACCAATGTGGAGAAGCATAGGAGACACTTAAGTAACGATGTGGGTTGTATTCTTTGTAATGGGGGCAGCGAGGATGTGCTTCATGTTTTTAGGGATTACCCTACGTCACAAGATGTTTGGTCTCGGATATTGTGTGATGCTGATATGGAAAATTATTATCAGGCAAACTTGCAACATTGGTTGATGGATAATTTGTTTGTTAAAAATGAGAATGGCTATGATAATTGGGGGCTACACCTTGGGATGGTTCGCGAGTTGTGATGGAAACGTAGGAATAACTATGTTTCCGAAAGAATGTAGCAAGATAGTAATAGCCTTGCTGTTCAAGCGAAGGGAATGTCTAAAGCTTTCATCAGCTTGGCCAAAAGGCAGTTGGGATCTTGTGTATCTCGTGTTTGGCTCCCAGTTGGATAAAAATTCTCTGGAACATGGTTGGGTGAAACTGATCTCCAATGGATCAGTCCACGGGTGTAATTTTAGAGCATCGGCAAGAGGTTTGATTAGGGACTGCAATGGCTGTTGGTTGAGGGGTTACTCTCGGAATATTGGTTCATGTTCTTGAACACATGCAGAGCTTTGTGGAGTGTTGGACGGGCTGGGATAAGTGTCATAGATTGGTTATTGTGGAAGTAGACAACAAGGTGGTGGCGATGTGGTAAATAAGGGTGAAAATTATTTGTCTAACTACTACAACCTGATGCAAGGTATTAAGTACCTTATGAGTAGAAACTGGACAGTAAAAAATGAGCATGTGTACCGTGAAGAGAATAGATGTGCGAATAAAATGATGTCTTTTGAGACTCATCTTCCATCAGGAGGTCATTGTTTTCAGGATCCTATTCTGGGGATCGTTAATTTACTGCGGGAGGACTTTGCGGATGTCTCTTTTCCTAGCCCTAGCTTAGCCTAGTGTTGGTATTCCTCTCTATTTCTATCCAAAAAAATTCAATTAGTTTTGTTGGATAAGAATTTATATTTTGTTTTAAGGGTTGAACTAATCAATCACTTTCATACTTAAAAAAATGTCTCAACTATCAACTCAATAGGAAATAAAATAAGACTTAGCCCTCCTACTCATATAACATTTTAAATTGGATATAGCTGTGAAAATACTTGTTTCTTAATTATTATTTTTATACAGATACATATTACGAATAGAATAGCGTTGACCATAAAAAATAGTTTGTAATATATATAAAAAGTTCGTGTTTTGATTTGTTTTTGTATCCTTCTAATGAACTTAAGAAAATTTCAAAAGATATATGTTTAAGGAAACCAACATTGTTTAAGCCTTACAGTTGATTTCCGCTTTTCAGGTTTATTTTTCAAATTTTCTACATATAGATTTTTTATTTGAACACATTTTATTCTGCTTTCTTATTCGTTTTTTATGTCATATGCTCTGACAAAAAATAGTTAAAAAAAACTCAAGAATTGTTTTTATTTCAAACATTTAAATTTTTGTGCAACTGCTGTAAGGGGAAATTATTAAAGCACTCTCATTTGTTTGCATGAAAAACTTTTGCAAGAGATATTACGTGGAAGACATGTAAAATACTTTATGATGTTCGATTATATTTCTGACGCAAATTTAGGCATATGATATCTTATATTTCTAAACTATAATTCAACCTTCATCTTATACCTATTACATAGTATAATGTAAAAAAGTCATATAGCCATTTCATTTTTATATAAAAATAGGTATATATAGAGGTTGAGACGGAGGTAAGATTAATTATGGTGGTAATAGTGGTGAAGATGGAATAGACAGAGGCAAAATTTATGGTAGCAAATGTGGATGTTGATAAGGTAGCGGTGGCGATGGAGAGAGCGAAGAAAGGTGGTGGTGGAGAGATCGATTGAGGAGGACAGGAGATGTTGGTGGCATCTACGGTGGAAGAGGTTGTGGTGACAATTGTGGAGATGGTGTAACAAACGATAATGATGGTGGCAAAGGTGAGGTGGAGGAGGAAGTGGTGAAAACAATGGTAGTTGATTGTGGAGTGAAGATAAATGTGATAGAAGTAAAGAAAGTGAAAGTGAGTAGTGGAGCAAAGACATAGATAGTAGTGGTAGCAAAAGTAGAGGTGGGTGGGTGGTGGTTGTAAAGGTGATGTAGAAGAAATCGTGAAAATGGAAGAGACGAAAGTGATAAAGAAGTAGTGATGATAATGGTGGAACAATGATGATAATGATGGAGTGGTGGAAACGGTGGCGATAAGCCAATAATATTGAAAACATACAGTGAAAAATGTGAGATGATAGATCATGAAAAAATATTTACTCTTTTTTTCTATGAAAAACATTTTCATTATTTGTATTACATTTTCGTGAAAAATTTGAAAATCATTTTTGTACTCACTATATTTCAATAAGCAAGTGGGACGTGGAGCAAATTGATCCCAACAAGAGCAAATAATTGAGAATATTCTAAATGAGTCAAATTTTTCAATTTTACTTTTTTAACATTTTTCCATGTTAATCAACAGATTTCTTTTCAACAATTTACATCGTTATTACAAACCAAAGATAAGAATATAAATTTTAGACGTTTGGGCAGAATATTTATTTTCATTATCAATCAAAAAAAGAAAAGTATGTATAAAGATGAAGATGTCGGCTATATTGATAATGAAAATTAAATGAAAACATTATTATTATTATCGATGAAACTCTGATTGGAAACATAATTGATTAACTTCCATTTATAGAAATCATGTCAAGTCTATCATATATGAGTAATTTTACAAATCATCTTTTCAAATTAACAATCTTCATTCCATCTTGCTTAGGTAAAAGGAAGAGTTGCTACGTTCTTTTGGACTATATATCTGGACGGGAGTTTGAATTGAAATTATGTGAGTAAAAATAGACTAACACAACATTAAGCAAATAATTTTTGTATTTGGAAAATAAAAAATTTTATATGTAATCTATTTATTATTAAAATTTATATTGTTCTGCTTACATTAAATGTAAAGAAAAATCTTTACTCACGGTGTGACTCGAACTTGAAATCTCTAAAATTCATAACTTCAATTTTAACCATTAGGTTTAGATATTAGTCACAATTTATGTGTAATTTTAAAGTTTCATATTCGCAAAGCAAAGAATTCAAATTTCAGTAAATTTTGTTATAATATAAAAAATTAGTGAATTTATTTTTTGAGTTAGCTCTTGATTTTTATTGAATCTTAATATTTAATTCCATCAATGGACAAATAATTGTTAGTTCGTAAAAACGAAAAAAATCTTCAAACCAATAGATAAGGTGAACAAAATATTTGATGATAGTTTCACTATCATTTTAACTTTTATTATGTTTTATCTTAAAACTTTTTAGTTTATTAACTTTTCAATTTAAGATTGAGTTAATCCTTGTAAACGTAAAATTCTCACTGGGAGATTCACCTACCTTTGTCAAGTATTTGATTCGAGTTAGATCTGAATGTAGTTGAGGTAAATCTTCACTGAAGCATATAACAACAAAAAAAACCAAATTATTATATTTTTATTTGATTAATTAATTAACTTTTGTTTTATTTTAAATATTGGGAATGATAAGGCTAAAATTAAAATGAAACAACTATATTTTATATATAGTGTTTTTGTACATTTACGTACTTTTGTAAATAGTTACTATTATATACTTCTTTCCACCATTCAATATTTGGTCTTGAATGTTCTTAGATTTGATCCAATGATGAAATGAAAAAAACAAGTAATTCACGCACATTAATTTAATTTTCAAATATACATAGCTTGGATGGACCAATTTTATTATTTAGTTAGATGTTTTGTAAAAATTAAATTTTATAATATGTTTTGAATTAAAGGCTATAACTTTTTTCAATGTACCAAATATAATAGAATGCATTGAATTTTACTTGTTTTACTCCTTATTAATTTTAGTAACATTATCCTTGTAGAATTTTTATATGGTAAATTATAGATTTATTATGTTGCTCAATTCAATATTTTTTTCATTATTGTACAATAAGTTTGTTTATAAGAGTCCCCAACTATTATATCTTCTTACAGGCACTCCTAGCAACAAAGCACTGTAAAAGTGAAACTAAAGTGAACAAAGAAAATATATGGAGTATTAGGGGCAGGGCATATTTGGGGGAGAAGAAGCAAATTCAATTATTGAACTCCAATTTCTCCTCTTCCACAGTAGAAATTAGAAAGACCAACTCCATAGAAATGGTAATTCTGTTGCTTTCTCTACGTGCGAAACGTCATTGCCACTCTGCACATTTCATGCAATCCCACGTTTTGGCCGGAGGAAAAGACCCCTTTTTTAACTTCACTCTCACTCCATTCTTATATCAATGCCTCCAATCTTAGGCTTAGCTATTAGTCAACATTTTCCGCTAATTCCCCTTTAGCCAAGTGTCCTTCAATTCCCCTAATCCACTTCTCCTCATTTTCTTCTTCCATAATACAACCAACCCTTTTTACTTCTTTCTTCTGCTTATACCCTATTTCCAAATTAGTAGGAGGATTTTGTTGTTTATTAGCTCTTAATTGATTACCCTCATATGGAACTGGTTAGTTCTCTTCTTCTTCTGTGTTTTTTCTTTTCTTGGAAATGGGTTGGATATTATTGTTTGCTAATTGTTTTCTTTTGCTTTGCGTTCTTATTCAGGAAAGGGGATCTTAATTTTGTTTACTAAGCTAATCACTCTGATGGGTTTCTTCATATATGCTTCATTCTCCCCTCTGATCCAACTACTTGTAGAATTCAACGTTTACCCAGTTCCCCAATCCTGATAATACAGTGGTTCTCTGCTTTTAAGACGTGATTCTGGGTGTTTTCCTTTGATGGGTATCTTGGTCGCTGCATTTGGGCAGAAAAGATACAAACTTTTCCTGAACATCTCTTTCCTCTTAGTTGCATGTGCTTTCATAATCATACAGTTGAATTATCCCAAATTTCTTATTCTCAAGAGTTCTAGAGTTTCTATCCAGAGCAGTCAAGATGATTGTAGTAAGTTCCAGCAGAGTATAGAAGGCTTCAAAGCAAAGTGTCATCTTCTTAAATCACATAATCCCTGTGTATCTGAAGGCTATATTGACTATCTCCACCTTTTCTATTGCAACTTTGAGAGATTTCTCCTTTTGGGTTATACTCTTCTCTTTCTCTGGCTTTTAGTTCTGTTCTATTTGTTAGGGAACACTGCATCTGAATACTTCTGTTCTTCACTTGATAAGCTATCAGGCTTATTGAAATTGTCTCCTACAATTGCTGGGGTTACCCTTCTTTCTCTAGGAAATGGCGCCCCTGATGTGTTTGCTAGCCTTGTATCCTTCATGGATGGCAATGGAAGAAGCGATGTGGGATTTAACACAGTTCTAGGAGGGGCTTCTTTTACACCTTGTGTTGTTGTTGGAGTTTTAAGCATTATAGTGAAAAGAAAACAGATTGAAATCAACAAGCCTGCTTTTGTTAGAGATGTTTGTTTCTTTCTCTTAGTTCTTGTCTCTTTAGGTTTCATTTTACTTCATGGGAAAATCAACCTCGTTGGCGCAATGGGGTTTTTGTCCTTGTATATTGTCTATGTGATTCTTGTTTATGGTTTCAACTCAACTGGAATCGAAAAGGATCATAATTCGAGCTGCGAGAGCGATCTAAGCATACCCATATTGTGCAGCATAGAAAGAGGGGAAAGAAAACTCATAGAGCAAGAAGAAGAGGAAGAGTGTTTAGATGGGGAAGACTTGGACAAGAAAAGGAGTTGTCTTAGCATTTCGATTCGGGTACTCGAATCGCCGCTTTACTTGCCAAGAAGATTGACAATTCCTGTTATTTGTGAGAAGAAATGGTCTAAAACAGTTGCTGTTGCTTCAGTCACATTAGCTCCTATCCTCTTATCAGCTGTTTTGATTAACACCATATTTTTCTACGGAATTGGAATCCTAATTGGTGCAACATTAGGAGTTACTGTGTATGCAACCACAGAGAATTCAAGCCCACCAAAGAAATTCCTTTTGCCTTGGATAGCAGGAGGCTTCTTGATGAGTGTAATTTGGAGTTACATAATAGCACAAGAATTGGTAGCTCTATTAGTGTCACTTGGCTACATATTCAACCTTAGCCCTTCAATTCTAGGGCTAACAGTCCTGGCTTGGGGCAACTCATTAGGGGACTTGATAACCAATTTGACAATGGCAATGAAAGGTGGTTCAGAAGGTGCACAAGTAGCCATTTCAGGATGCTATGCGGGACCCATTTTCAACATTTTATTTGGCCTTGGTTTGTCACTTGTTAGCTCAACTTGGCACCATTATCCGTCTTCTGTTGTCATTCAAAATGACCCGTATTTGTTTGAGACTCTTTGCTTTCTTGGAGTTGGGTTGATTTGGGCACTTGTGGTCTTACCAAGCAGAAAAATGAGGCTTGACGCAGTGTTGGGAGGTGGTCTAATTGGCATTTATATGGTTGCAATATCTGTTAGGTTGATTCAAACACTTGGTTCTTTGCAGTTTCAAGGTATACATGTCCATAGTAATAGTTGACAACTTTGATTTCTTATACTATTTAGGTTCAAGTCACTAACCTACCTTTCATGTATAAATTATTGTTATTGATCATAATTTATAGTACCTACTATCTTGACTTTGTTTTTGAGGCGTATGTGTATTACTGTAATTGATATTATTGAAACGGAATGTAATGTTTTAGTAAATTTACATTTTGGTCGTTTTCTTGGACTTTAAGTCAATTTAATTCAGTTTAATCGAGTTCTAAATTTACAATAGAATAAGTTCATTTAAGCTTATTTCACCGAAATTATAGTGGGTATGAATACTGTTTTTTAATCAATTTGGCTTTGACGGTAAGAAATTGTTTATTTGGTACATCTACATTTTGGTTATTTTCTTGGACTTAAATCAATTCATCTTATTTCATAATTTGACATTAAGGATAAGAAATTGTCCTAACTCGAAGAATGATTGATGTTTATATGTGTAATATTTTGGACTAATTTGATTTGAAATTTCTAAGGACTAAATTGATGCTAAGTACAAAATTGGGACCAAATTATTCAAAATGATAAAAAAAAAGTTTCTAAAGTATATGAATAAAAATTGAATAGTGGGTAAACTGGTGATCCTAGCAACAAGTAGACAATTATGAAAAGGACTTCAATAAGAAAGAAGGAACAAATGAACAATGAAGTGATGAAAGCATGATAGGTGAAATGATAGGACCTTAATACTAAACAACTTCAATCCCACCACCAAACTAATTATACATTTCATTTACTACTAGAAAACATATGTTCATTATGAGCAAGAAAAAAACACGTTCTCTCTTTAAAAAGAAAATTGTGACTTTTTTTCCTTCTTTTTTTAATATTAGACATATATATTTTGAGATTTAACCTTGTCTGCATTATTTAAAATATTTTTTAGCTTCAAAAATATCCATGCTGATATATATTAAATATTTTTTGGGTTTATACCAAGTATAAAGCTTCTTATATTGCTCGAGACATTGCGTGGAACTTGTGCTTTCTCTTATACAACATTTGTACTTGCATGGAATCTCAAGAACAAGTTGTAAGCACTTGCGAGAATTTTCACTTCAAATATGTGCCGTATAAAACGCACATCTCATGGGACTCACACCTTGCTTATTACGGTATAAAATGCACATCAAACATCTGGTATCACTGGTGTACAACACTTATATATACTTGTGAGTGCACGTGATGATTTTTCATATTGTGTGCCCTTATAAGAGTAGAATAGAGAGCACAATGCGCGCTTTATATTGTCCTTATACTTGTGATATAAATGTAATGAAAAAAAATAAATGTAACAAAAAATTATCAATATGTTTGAAGATAAAAATAAAACAAACTAAAATTCTGGAACCACATAGTAAAAATTTTTTTGAGATAAAAACAATAAATACATGAAAAGAAAAAATAAAAAAAGAAGAAAGAAGAATATAAAATATGGGAAAAACAAAGAAAGAAAAGCACAAATATAAATATCTATAAATACATTTAGTTTTCTTCTATAGTTCAAATGTTTTTTTTTTTTTATGTTTGACTTGTTTACTAACCTCTTTGGTACTCGATGTATTCACTTTTCACACATTGGTATCTAACTTATTCAATATTTGCTTGTTTTATGCATGACCTATTTGATTTTAGTATATTAAACGTCCATTTAATAACACAAAAAAACATTAGATACATAAATAATCATTTGATGGAGGTGTTTTGTTGACTATATAGAGAAGTGTCGACCCTTAATGATATCCGTAAAATTATCGTAATAAATTTTTATATGAAAAACAGAAAAGAAGGAATAAGTTTATAATACGAGCATTTTTCAAAAAGGAATTTGAATTATACAATGGGAGCATCTATAGACACGTAATTGCATAAATAGTACAGAACATAGTTTATTATAAATAGGTTTAATGCATCTGCACCCCTTAACTTGTCAAAAGTTGACTGTTTCTACTTTGAACTTTGAAATGTGACAGATAGCCCCCTGTAATTGTCTAAAAAACGTTACTTTACCTCCTCGTAAAAATATCGGCTTCAAGAAGAAAAAGATGAAAATGGTGGGCCAAGAATCAATACAATATTATCATTACTTGTAGAAAATATTTAGAATAGATTTGAAGTTTTGAAGAAGACGAATAACATATATTAGGGATTTTGAATGGTAAGAATTAGAATGTTAGGAATTTTTTTATTCATTTTCTATTCCACCAGCATAATTCACGTGTGTGTATTTTGATGATCATCCACGTAGCAAGCCAGGTTAGCACAATGAGGTAAAGTGATGTGTTTTAGATAAGTACAAGGGGTTATATATTACATTTCAAAGTTCAGTGTGGCAGCAACCCTTTTTGAACAAATTTAGGGGGATGTAGATGCATTAAGCTTTATAAATATTTTTATTTCTATATTTATTTCACTTTATAACCATCTTATCCGGTTACAACTTGGTAGACTTGAGAGTAGAATAATATTTAAGAAATAAATGTGAAATTATAAATAGCATCTTTAGGATAAGGCATATCTAAGGTTCCTTTAAATTCTCCATTTTTGTTGAAGAAATATTTACATTTTCAGCTCAACAAGACTGCAAACATTAAAATATTAATCAAGGACAAGATAAATATTTACAACTATTAAATTCAGTAGCATGTGACTAATTTTATAAGTGATTGGAACTGTATTTGGCGTGTTACACCTTTTTTTAAAATAAAATGTTATAAATATAAAATTATCTTATTTCCAAACCGTTCAAATGCAATTTTAGATATCATCGCATCAAATGTATTGGCATGATGTTTGAGATTTCAGAGATCACAACATCGTATTCATCTACAATGAGGTTAAAATTTTTCTTATGTAAGTTTTTTTTAAGCTTTTAGTCTTTGTTACTTTTTGTTTGTTATTTTAGATTTTAAATACATTTTTAACAATTTTTTTTAATTTCCCCTTTTATTAATTATGAGAGAGATCAAGATTATGAAATTGATTGAATTATAAGTTGGTGTTGATCATATTGGCTCTGAGAATCGGTCAGAGTAGGGTGAATGACTTTAAATTGATTAAACTTGATTACCTAAAAACTTTAGTTAGGCTTTAACAGATTCACAAAGATGATTTAAAAGAGATACGAAAAACAGTAAAGTGCTAAACACCAAACTGCACACCTCAAGCTGAACTTAATTTTGGTCAAGCTGAAGCTGAGTAAAACTTATTCAAATTAGATAGGTAAACATAGAGGAAAGATGAAATGTATGCCTAGTGATATAAGCTGACCAAAATAAAGTTGTGGAGAAAAGAAACTTAACACCTAATTTATCTTGGTTCGGACACAACCAACTCCAGTCCTCAGATTCCTTTTTCGAGCTTTAATCCTCTAGTATTATCTCCTTTAAACAGGCGGAGAAGCCTTTGACAGTGGGTGATTACAAGCGAGTACCTCCTAAGCTAATCTAGCCCTCAAACAAATTTGAGTACCCTTTCTCAAATCCATTATTAATAAGAGAAATTGAAAGGAAACTCAACTTATAAAAAGCGTAGATTTCTTTACATTTTGAGAACTTTGCTATCTTCTAAGTTTACTTTTCTCTCGATTACAAACATATTGAAAATTAAGTGTTTACTTTGAATTGCTTGAGGAATTTCGAATGCTAAGAGGATGGAAACAAAGATTCTAGCTCTAGGAAATTTAGGTGATTCACTAAGTTGGAATTGCAGACTTCAAGTTCTATTTATAGACAAATAATCTGAAGTAGTCGTTTCAATTTATGATCACGACTTTATCTTCAAATTCTCTTCTCTTCAGATCTTCAATTTCATCCCGTTGTGAGACGGGTTTGAATCCGATGTGAGAGTGAGAATTTATTTTATTGTTGCACTATATTAATTTGTTGATTAATTTCTGGTTAAGGCTTGATCCTCAAGTTTATATTGTTCGTAAGAGAGAGTGCGAGATGCAAAGTGGAGCTTTTTGATTGAGTTGAAATCTTGACATTGCAGATTTGCGTGACGTTTCTGAAATGCAGTGAATTTCAGATTCCTTTTCTTTTCGACTTTTGTAAGTACACGTCAACATTCCATGCTCACACATTTTTTCCTTTGAACCACATGATTATTCCTTTTTGTTTTCAGTGCTAAATCCTTTTTGAAACCTAAAACACATCAAAATGGAATTACTATTTGACAAAATAGGTTAAAGCCAAACGTCTCATAGTTCATCATAACTTTTAATAAACTATGTTGAGTTATCTCTTAATAAATTCTGATACTGAGTTGTTTTTCCTTACATTTTAACTTGTCAAGGAAACTAAAAACATCCTAAGTCATTACTTAATATTAGTCTAAGTCAGCATGCTGAGTTAGTTTTCCTAATCTAATCTCAAGCTAACAACTCTAATAAGAGTATACTTATTACCTAATTAATTTTGATATCCTAATCAGTTTATTATTCCAAAACTAAAGATATTGTGAAGTATCATTAAACTAGGTTCAGTAATCTCCCACATTTTGGAACATATAGCCAACTAAGTAGTAGCAGAGATTAACTTAGTAAGAATTTATTAAGATGAAATACTTGATAGTGAACAAGACTCCCCCATGGTGAGTGATCTCCTTTCAATTTGCCAAAGCTCCTCCATACCAAGAGAACTTCTTCTTCACTTGGTTCTTGTATTAATCAGCTTCTCCTTTGGTTAGTTTTTATAGTTTCCTACAAAACTCAATTTATGCAATTAAAAGTTAAAAAGATATTAACTTGGATAAAACAATTGTAATTTTTTCATATATATAACTCAACAAGTACACAATGAGTGTCGTATACTAATCTTACATTAAGTATAATTACAACTATTGCTACAACTATAACTAACTATCTTTTTTGCTGACGCTAACGATGATTATGTTGTTGTTGTTTTCTTTGTTGATTTTGCTATTGCTGCTAGTCTTGGCCTTGCCTTTTTTGGAACACAGATTTGTAGTATTTCTCTTTCTATTGAGTTGATGCTGCTACTTTCTCCCCCTATATTATCTTCTCTTGCACCAACTGGTCAAGGTAGACATCAAAGGAGTTTAAAGCTTGAGTAAATAGCTCATGCTTTTCAATCAACAACGGATCAATCTCATCTTCTAATTATTTCTTCCCATAATTTGAGAGATACTCTTGCTCGTTAAGATCAGTTAGCAGTAGATGATTAGTCTTGGTCAGATACTCTAGAAGGTAAAATACTTGATAAGAAAAGTGTTGAAAGCACTGAGCAGTTCACCAAAATCTCCCGTTGACAATGTTGTCTTCAGTTGGGCCTCAATCTCAATTATCCTTAGCCCCAAGGCTTGCAAGTTTTTTGTTGAATAGTTGATGTCCTTAACATGCTCTAACCCAATGTCCACCAATGCTTGAATATGCTCTTTCATTAGATTCACTTTGTCTACCATAATGTTCAACTTCTTATGCATAGTAGAACCATTCTCTGGATCCACATATGAGTTTTCAGAAGGTTGAATTGTGTTCATGATAGTAAAGAGAAATCTCTAAGAATATTTGATAGCATTATCCGTGTTGGACTTAATCACAACACATGTTCCATTATGCTTCTGGTATAGAGCAGAAGTAATGAAGGTTGGCTTCTTGGGAAACTTGATAGCTTTCTCTACTTTGTCATCAAATTTTCCAACTACATCAGCAATTCTCAAGAGTATTGGATATAAAGTGTTGGATGTCTATCTGAGCATCCATCTTGCTAAAGATCTCTACCAGGAGTTTGTTAGTGCAGAGCTTTATTGAAGCTTGATATTCTCAAAACTTTTGGAATTAGTCAGTCTGATATCTTAGAGTATAATTTATGTTACTTAGCTGAGATGTTGTTGCATCTAAGCTTCCTTTCACCTTAGTAGCTATAACATTAGCTAAAATGTTAGATGTTGGGATAGTAGAGACAGCAAAAGATAGTTGCGCTACCAAATCTATCAAGCAGTGAGAATAATATCTATCTTACTCCTATAAATAGGAGTTGAATTCCTCCTTCTCTTCCCACTTTAGTTCAGTCTTCCTTCAGAACTTGACTCCTTTTTCTTGTGAATTATTTTGAGATCCTCCCAGAGTTTCTCTAGTATTTGTGAGATTTCTTTTGAAGGTTTAAACTTATGTTGGAAAACAGCCTTTGTAGTTATTTTTGGGTTGATCTACAAGGGGTCTAGCAGCCACTTGTTAACTGACGATTTCTCCTCATGAGGTTTTGTTCGGTGGGGGTTCAAGTGAACTTATCGTAGAGATTGTCCTAGTTTGGAGGCTTGTGCTAATAGAGTTCGATCCGACTGCTATAAGGGATGATTCTACCACTGTAAAGGGAAGGCACACATCAATTGGTAATGCTCTATTCCTAAATGTTAGGTTTCTTTTTATAAGTTTTATAAACCTAATGATTCTATAGAATGTTTTAATTAAGATTATATCAATCATTCCATGCTTAGGAGTTCCTTTTAGGTTAATTTTATGTTTTGAAATTTCGCCATACCAGTTTGCATGCTCATTACTTGCCTAGATTAACCATCAGTGGTATTAGAGCATGCATGCCTTATGCTATGGATAATTGATAACAATATATTGAAATGTGATTTTCTATGAATTGATTAAGTATGATTTGCATGACTTAGGCTTCAATTCCTAGTATATAAAATATTGTGATAATTAAATTAAGTTTCTTTCTCAAACTTAGTCTGGGTGATTATCATATAATTAAAAATGTTCTACTACACGTGTAAATGCTTTGAATTGAGGGTCGTCCAATACTTCACTCTATTAAAAGAATGAAATCTTTAAATCATAATTATCTATGGTATAAAGAATCAAAGTGCCTGTGGTTATTTTAGTAAGGATTAGACTTGGCTGCTCATTTATTGGGGGCCTCTCCTACCTGGAAATCTCCATTTGTATTAGGTTCAAGTGTTCCAAAGGGACTTTTATGACTTAGTTGATTTCTAGTATGAGAATTGGATTTCTCATATGGTTTCACAATCGTAGTTTAAGTTGTTAAATTAAAATTTATAGATATAGGTGCAAGAACTTGAACATGGACCTTGTTCATTTTTCATTCTATGTGGAGTCTTAACATAATGGAATTATTATGATATACCAGCCTTGAGCATAATCTCTTAGATTAATAATTCCAAATAGCCCAAAATTATTATGATCGTAATCATTTCCATCGTTAAATCATAGACTAGGATTAAACCAGCTGCACCAATGAAATCCCTACAATAGTATTAAGGCGATAAAATTCTTCCTATCATAAGTCATGATACAAACCTTATTAACGGATGTAAGAACATGTATAACATGCTATCCTTTAATATGTGTTTGACCACGAGACTAGATAGGATTAAAGCATTAACCGAACTAGGTTAATTGTCCATATCATTGGAGCTAATGCTGGATTGGAGACATATTTGAGGAGTCATTCAATTGGGTACGCACGTGTAGAGAAAGAGAACTCAAATGGATTAGCAGTTGCATGGGATGAAAATGGACGAGTTTTAACCATGACTGTCTATTGTGGGTGGACCTTCTATAGTGGGGTCACCTTAGATGAGTTATGGATTCTACCTACTAAGGGAGATGGTTCAACCATATTTCTCGAATTCAATAGAAGGGGCTATTTGAATGTCAATAAAAGTAGTAGGAAAGATGTGTTTCATTAAAGACCTTACATTAAATGCACGTACATATACTAATGTCTGAACAATTTCTATCTTATATCTAGGTTGAACAATGAACACTACTATAAATAACCATTTGTTTGATAACAAAATTTTTAAAGGAGATAATTTTCATTAGTTGTTCGAGATTGTTACAAAGTTTCTAAAATATCTTTGTCTGGATTATGTGCTGGATGATCTGTATCCCGAACTCCCAAAAGAAGCTCCTTTAATTCACCAAATATATGAATATGTGAAGCATAAAAAGAACTGTGAATTCGTAAAGAACTTTATGGTCAATGAAATGCTTCCAAAGTACAAGGATCTATGCAAATTCATGGACTTAGAGTCTATACTTGTGCAACTTGTTACGATAGATGAACCAGAGAGATTCATGTTGTCCGCAAGTCTAGGGGCTGACACCTCAACAGTCGAGTTTGCCATGATTATTTATGACATTTCTAAACAATTGAGAAAGTTGGGAATTACTTATGATCAAGAAGCCTTGAATATGGTTATATTGAAAGGTCTACCCAAAAGAGAGATAGATGAACCAGAGAGATTCATGTTGTCTGCAAGTCTAGGGGCTGACACCTCAACAGTCGAGTTTTCCATGACTATTTACGATAATTCAGAATAATTGAGAAAGTTAGGAATTAGTTATGATCAAGAAGCCTTGAATAAGATTGTATTGAAAGGTCTACCCAAGAGATATGATAGTTTCAAAATAAATTTCTATGGCATCTGGGATTACTGTAATTTTTCTAAGATGGTGGACTTATTGGAACATTATGATTTCCTGTTTAGAAAACACTTGAAAATAAAATTATTGCTGAGAATCAAAAGATAAAAATGTCAAGGGCTTTAAAATTCAAGATGAGACTAAAAATTCTGAAATTAAACGCACGTTAAAAGCTCAGATTTCTAAACAAGTGATGAAGAATTTAAGTGAGGAATCTACTTTATGTATGTTCATGATTGAGAGTTACTCTATAGTTCTTTATGAGTTTACATGGGTATTGGATACTAATTTTGGTACTCATATTTGTACTTCTGTGCAAGGGTTGCGGAACATAGGAGGCTTGCAAAGAGGAAATGGACCTAAGAGTTGGAAATCGATCACGAGTTGCTGCAATAGCTGTAGGGACATATAGTCTTCATTTTCCTAGTGGCCTAGTTTTAGTTTTGAACAATTTCTATTACAATCCTACTGTTACTAAGAATATTATATATGTTGCGTGTTTAGTAATAGAAGGATTTGAAATTTTATTTTCACATAATAAATGTCAAATTCAGCATGATAATATTCTTTATGCTTGTGGAATGTGTTTGAATGACATATGAGTTCTAAATACTAAAATCGAAATTCTTAATATGAATATTGCTAAGAAATCAAAGTTAGATAATGAGAAATCTTCATACTTGTAGCATTGTCGTCTAGGCAATATAAATGATACTTGCTTAACAAAGTTACACAAATGTGGTGACTTGGGCAAATGGAATGGGAATCCTATAGGGTATGCAAACCTTGTTTAAAAGGAAAGATAACAAAGAAACCTTTCAAAGGAAAGAGTCAACGTGTAACAAGTACTTTAGAAATAATACACTCTGATGTATGTGGTCCAATAAGTGTTAAGACACATGAAGGTTTCATATACTTTATAACCTTTTTTGATGATTACTCATGATATGATTATCTATACCTTATGAGGTACAGGTTTGAAAGTTTTGAGAAATTTAAAGAATTTAGAACCGAAATAGAGAAATAGCTTGGGAAAAGTATCAAGACCCTTCGATGTGATTGAGGAGGTGAATACTTAAGGTAAGATTTTCAAGATTATCTAAGGGATAGTGGTATTTTATCTCAATGAACACCTCTTTATATGCCCCAACACAATAGAGTGTCAGAAAGGAGGAATAGAAACCTACTTGATATGGTTCGGTCCATGATGAGCTAAGTAGAACTCAGCAAAGCCTTTTGGAGTTATGCACTTGAGAGCGCAGTTTATATTCTAAACAGGGTTCCATCAAAATCGATTGATCAAACACCATACAAAATTTGGTATAGTAAGAAACCAACTCTTTCTCATATGAGAGTTTGGGGATGTCTTTCTTATGCTAAAATGACTAATTTAGATAAATTGAGTGCTAAGTTTGATAGGTGTCTGTTTCTGGGTTACCCTACGGAGACTATGGGTTATACATTTTACAATCTCAAGGAATAAAAGGTATTTGTTTCTAGGAATACTCAGTTCCTCGAGAAGGAACAAATACTTGCGAAAGCTAGTGGGAGCAATCTTGAGCTGGATGATTT
>CATIWQ010145127.1:0-14485 GCA_949673415.1 Euphorbia schlechtendalii | reverse complement strand
GAGTTACCTTAGCCCCGGGCCATGCTATTCAATGATATTGGAAAAATGGCAGCGTAACGTAACAACTAGAAAGCTGTTCGCCTTTTGAAGCGTTCGCCGGTAACCAAAACTTCTCGTTTCCGTAACCACTTTGGTATTTTTCTTATAGCTTTTTTAGGTTATGCAATAGAAGGGGCTTAGCTCTGGATCCCCCCTGCTTTCAGAAATGAATGGATCAGGAGGGGGATTGGGTTCTATTTCCTTACCGGGAGGACAATTTTCTCTTATGGCCTTCACCCCCCACCCGGATAGGAAGAGAGGAAAAAAACGCTGTCATCTATCTCAACCATATTCCCGAGGCGTTGGAAATCCAGACCAGCTCAGAGAATCACAGGGCGCCTGGGCGCTGTGAAGGAGGAGGAGGAGGAGGAGGAGCAGAAGAAGAAGGAGAAGGAGAGGGAGAGGGAGAGGGAGAGGGAGAGGAGATTAGAACACATCAGGGATTAGAGATGTAGGAAGAAGAAGAAATATAGGAGGAAATTTAATCTGATATTCATCAATTCTTTTATATTAAGTACAATTACATTGCTGGAATATAAACTATAAGGAGACCTAGTAATGTAATGGCTACTGGATAGCTGCCTAGTGACTCACTAGGAAGACCACAAATTATAACAGTATACAATAATGGCTAGCATACCTTATGAAACAATAACACATTACTGCTAGAAATTATTAAAGAACCCTAACTAATTAACTTAGCCCCTGTTCTCTTCAACTTTAAGAAATCAAACTGATCCTTATCAGTGTAAATTTACAACAATGTAGACCTGAACAGAACAAAATGAAACGAAAATTGAATTTATTTTTCTGATTGTTAGTCGAACTGCTCTTTTCTTGTACTTGACTTCTCTCTTCAGAAAAAACTTTCCTCTTTCAGGAATCTCTCTCTCTATTGAAATTCTTTGTAGCCACCCTACTCAATCATCCTAATAGGAACCTGATTTATCATTGTAATTTAATTGTTTTTGGTTTTTTATGTTTGCCAGACATTAATTGATTTATTAAAAAGCTAACTCGTCTGAAGCTTCTTTGGATAAGGTGCAATACATTGAAAGTCACCCGTAACAACGTTAACAAGAATATTGGGGTAATTTGATACCCCGAATGACCTTAGGGAAAAAAATTGCACCTTATCCGTTTTCTATATAAATTTGAGGTGCACATTGTTGCCATTATAATAATTTATCAAAATAGTATGTTTTTTTCTTTAAATTATTTTATGATTTGAATTTTTGAATGTTTCTCTATCTCTTGATTAATAAACAGTGACAAGTGTATATTTGTAAGATAATTTCGAAGTCATGCGCATTTGTCTTGCCCCCCTTAACATGATTCTGGCTATGCTACGCCATAATTGTTGAGTTCTGTAACAATCAGCTTTTTGGGTACTAAAGAGTAAACACTGCTAGTGACCCTCCCGATTGGTTAAATGTAACTGATTGAAGGCTATTTCCTGACAACTGTATTGACATTACCTTTAATATGCATGGTTTTCCACATATAACCATCCATTGACCTGACCCTGTGTTGAAAACTTAACAGATAGAAAGCAATATAGTCAGGTGTCCAGATCCGGAATATGCTGAGAAGATGATTGCAGCAATTGATGCTGTCCGAACTAGAGGGGATTCTGTAGGCGGTGTTGTGACATGCATTGTGAAGCATGCACCACGTGTAAGTTTTAGATCATACTACAAATTATTTTTATCTCTCAGATTTCACATCTTTGATTCCAAAAAAGTTTTTAGCAAGTGTTCATTGTGTATATTCCATGATTGCTTGGCAGGGGCTTGGATCACCAGTTTTTGACAAGCTTGAAGCTGAGCTGGCAAAAGCTGTAATGTCCCTACCTGCTACAAAAGGCTTTGAATTCGGAAGTGGGTTTGCAGGTTAATGACTTGGGGTGCTTGGGACTTTGAATTTGACTCAGGATTTTACTTCAAGTTTTAAAGTGGAGCTCAGTGTCTTGAATGGTGGCTTTGAATATCTTATGCTGAATTTGAGGCAGTTAAATTCTTTGCAGGAACTTTTCTGACTGGAAGTGAACATAATGATGAATTTTACATGGATGAACATGGAAAAATCAGAACACGAACAAATCGTTCTGGTGGTATACAGGTGTGTTTTTTAATGCACACATACTGTTCATTTGTATGTTACATTAAATGACGAGATTCTTTGTTGAGCGTTTTTAGCGAGATATTTCTGTCTCCATGGACAGGGTGGAATATCCAATGGAGAAATGATAAACATGAGAGTAGCTTTCAAGCCAACATCTACTATAGCAGTGAGTTTCGTTTCTTTTTTTATAGTTCAGTGTAAATGAAAACTTTCGTGCTGAGTACATTAATGCATGCATGGCAGTATTCAATTTTTATATGGGACAAAAATTCTTTTTTGATAATTGGTGTCATGATGCAGTGATTGGAAGATTCTAACTTCAGTGAACTTTTTAATCTTTCTTCTTTTTTACGCCGGAGATACTTTTTACATATTTAATAATTGAGCACACCTTGCCTATTTAGGTTATGTTATTGAACAGACAAAGACAATAAGCTTCTTCTAGGTTTATTTTGCATCTAGACAGCAATGGATAATTTCTTTTGTTGTTGTTGTGTGCCCTTACTCATATAATCTCTTTCCACGTTATGGTTTTTATTACACTTTGAAGCATTTGCTTGTGCAGAAAAAGCAAAATACAGTGACTAGAGATAAAAAGGAGACCGAACTAATTGCTCGTGGACGTCATGATCCCTGCGTTGTCCCTAGAGGTATTTCCATTTACCATTTTATCCTTTGTCTTTTAAGATAGACACCATAGTTATGATCCTTGCTAGTAAAATAATCGGAACAAACTAACAAGATTTTTGTGTAAGAGTTTGTGAACGTGGAATTTTTTTATGCAGCGGTACCTATGGTAGAAGCCATGGTGGCTCTGGTTCTAGTGGACCAGTTGATGGCACAATATGCGCAGTGTTACCTATTTCCAATTAATCCAGATCTACAAGAACCCTTCCATTGACCAACCGTTGACTAGGTCAACATGTCTTTCTAAAAGGTAATGATGTGGCGGTAACATATTTTTCATTGTTCATTACGTTTTCTTCAAAAATTGTGAGATAACTTTTGAGGGTGGGATTCTTCGGAGTTGACGTTTTTACTGGCCCCATTTGGTGTTGTAATATCTAAACCTGTGGGTTCATAGTTTTTCTGCATTGTGTTGCCATATAAAGACTCAGGTTGTTATTAAAAAACAATCAATAATGTCAAAGCACAAAGCTTTGGGGCTCTTTTGGTATAAAATATAAATACAGTTTATCTCGAAGTTTTTCATGTTAATGTATTGTAACAAATTTAAAATACTTATTTAGTTTTATGGTTATTTTATAGGCCAAATAATTGGCTCCCTCACCTATCTCATTTCCACTCACCTATCTCATTTCCACTTACTGTGGCCTGACCTTTGAAAAGATCCCCGTAGCCAAAAGGTTACCGTATATGGCAGGACTAAACCAGACGAATGTTGACCGAATTCCCTTCTTTATTCTCTTCTTTATTAATCGATTTCTTCGATTGCAGTTTCATAATTTTTTACTGCAAGCGTTTCTACTTCAGTAGCAACAATCTTCAACACCTGCAACTTTCTTCTTCTCTTCAATTTAACAACCATTCTTCTAATTCTACCCCCAAGAGAACTAGATTCCGATTTCTAGGTTCAAGGAACTCATCCCAGCTCAAATCGTTTGTTAGTTTCGCTGTTGTTAATGATGATATCGGCAAGATGCAGCTGTTGCATCTACCTCTACAACTAACTATTTGGAGTTGAATATAATTGGAGAAGCAGCAAGACGCAGCTGCTGTGATTTAGGTCTAGACCTAAATTACAAACAAAAATCATGTGCTGTTCACAATTTCCAACAATTCTTAGTTGGAAATGTTGAATAGCACTATTTGGAGAAGCAGCAAGACGCAGCTGCACATCATTCTGATTGTAATTTAGGTGTAGACCATAATATGGGGTTAAGTATATTTGAAATATTTTGGTTTTCGGTTCAAGTAAAGAGCTTTATAGCTTTGGGTAAGATGGTGAAGGACGTGTACTTTTTAATTTCTTGTATCCAAGTAAAGAGCTTTCATGGTGTGATTGCGAAAAAAAGATTTGATGAAATAAGATAGATATGCAAATAAGAAACATTGAAGGGTTAAAATGAAGTTATTTTTGGGATTTTATGCAATTTTTACAACTATTGTCGCATGTCATGTTGTTATTAAAATGATTTTTCAAAGATTTATGAGATTTTGTGCGTGGATGACATGTCAACATGCCAAGAGTGATTCAACATGCCGAGAGTGGTTTAGTAGGTCAAAGGGAGTTGTGGTGCACTTTTTGAAAGAGAAAGGCAGTTTGTGGAAAGAGATAGGTGAGTGGGTCAATGATGCATTTGGTACGTTTTAAAGCATATAGTCTGTTCTGATAATAGTCTTGACATATAGGTAATAATAGATAATTAACTAAAAATATTTTATTTTCTTAATTATATGATGTGTCATAATAAACATTGAACATTGTCTATTTAATTTTCTAAGACAATCAGATGGAAGCGAAACTTACATAAATGACTGAAAAGGTGGTTTGAATTTGAGCCAGGCTAATTTCAATATAATAATACGTTCCAAATCTAACATTAGCATTCTTACTTTTTTGTATTTTTTAACTTATTTTGTCATTATCTTTCAAACCGTTTATTTTTTTTACACGTGCTTTAGAGTATTTTGTTCGTCTCATTTTTATCTTTGAAAAGACATCCATTGTGATATACTTTTTTGATTTTTTTTCAACTGTTTATCTAGTAAATAACTAGTGGACATCTGGTGTTTACCAATTAAGAATTCTTATAATTCATTAAAATTTTGTTCAATCCACCAAATTTATGTTTGTAACAAATTTCTACTATATTTCATATATAAACTAGCATTTTATCAAATGTCTACCAATTTTCTATCACATACCTTTAACACATTTTTCGATAAAATTCCTAAACCAACTAGAAATCTAGTAGATAACCGGTAAACATTTGGTATTTACCAACTAGAAATCTTATATTTCATTAGAAGTTTGTTCAATTCACCAAATTTATGTTTGTAACAGATTTCTACTATATTTCATATATAAACTAGTATTTTACTAGATATCTACTAGATACCTTCAACACATTTTTTGACAAATTCCTAAATCAACCACAATACCTTCAACACATTTTTTGACAAATTTCTAAACGAACTAGAAATCTGTTAGAAAATTGATAGACATTTGTTATTTACCAACTAGAAATCTTATATTTCATTAGATATTTGGACAATCCACCAATTTATGTTTGTAATAGATTTCTACTATATTTCATATGTTTTATAGTATTTGGTGGATTGAACAAACTTCAAATGAAATATAAGCATTTCAAATATAAAAATGAGATGAACAAAAAACTCTAAAGCGGCATTGTGAGCACGGGATTTTGTATCAGCTCGCGCGTTCAATGATGACGGCTTTTCGGAATTTTATCATTGAATCACACAATTTTCGAGTATCCATATATATCCGAATAGGAATCCTCCTCGTCTCTGAATTCAAAAGGACATTTTTAATAAAATTATTTATTTTTATTCTTTTAATTCAGTTATTAATTAAAAAATATAAAAATGCACAAAAAAATTCAAAAATCATCGTGGAAAACCGGATCCGGGGCCTGCGTAACCAAGGATTGTTGAATCAAGCCTCGTTGAAAAACTTTGGCGAGGCGGCCTCGCCAAACTTCTTGGCGAGGCCTCGCCAAGGAGCTTGGCGCGGCTGCCTCACCAAGGACTTTTGCCAAATTTTCTCCGGCGAGACCCCTCGCTGGAAAAACTTACCTTTTTTTAATTTTCAGGATTTTTCCTATAAATAGTCGGGTCTTTTTCGATAATCGGGGACCCGAAAATTTTCAAACAAAAATATAGCTTTTAGAACTGCATCAACTTCCAAGAACTAGATGAACATTTTTGGACTTTTACTACAATCTTTTGACCTAAACTAAAAGACGAGGAGGACTTCCTAAGGTTGATCGAATATCTTCGAAGTGGATTCATTCCATAAGGGTAAGCCTCTGAGTTCGTAGAGTTGATAATTCAGTGCTTTCGGTGTTCTATTTCTTCTTCTATTTTTCATCTGTGGACCTAGGAATTTCAATATGTTATTTTATCAAAATGTTATAATTCTTCTTCATCTATATTTCTTTTATTAAAGGAGATGTATGTTAGAATACCCCCAAAAAGGGAATAAAACATATTCCCGGATAACAGTCCCCACTTTTACCATGCAAGAAGGGAATAAAACATATTCCCGGATAACATTCCCCACTTTTACCATGCGAGCAATTTCATTAATTAAAATGAGCAACCTATGTGCTAAAAAAAGGGACCGTTTTATTTAAATAACAAACTCATTATCGCAATCGATTTTCTTTTATATAGGTCACACGGGCTATGCTAAAGTCAAAATCGAGCATATGTGCAATATGATTATATCCCCTGTGCTAACCTTTGTGGATGCAGGTAGATTAGGATTAGATGTATGTTTAGGGTTTTATTTTTTCTTCGGGTATCGCAATTTCATTTTATTTTGGGAAATGTAATTAATAGAATAGGTGGGCGGTTACATCCCCCGATGTTTTGTAATTTTTAATCTTTACTTTTCCCCATTTACTTTTCTCATTTATTTCCTGCTTTATGGATGGTTATATTGCTTTTAAATATACGTGAATCATGCACAATAACTCGAAAACGACCTAAGTGTGAATATGCACAATTAAGAAAATACGATTTTCTGTAGATGTAATATAATGTGATCCAATGAGAAATAAGCAACTTATCCCGAACCCGAATCTCTGTGTCTTAGTGGGCCATCACTCGGACGTTAAGCCTCATAGGACTCTAATTCCTGGAAAGAGCTAATCCAAGTGCGACTCCACACTAAGAGACAGCGGATTCGGGTTTGAACCAATCTAAAAATGTTTTCTCTCTCTCTCTCTCTCTCTCTTTTCAACCGTTTTACCGGGTCCCGCGACTCGATGCATCTTTCTTTACAAACGTCCCGGTGGACCGCGCATCTCATTCCGGGCACTCTCGGCCCACTGTTCCATGTCGTCCGCTCACAATGACGACTCTGCTAGGGATTTTTTTCTAAAAACTTATTTTTTTTTCAAAGGTTTTAGATTTTGGATAAGTGCCAAAAATTATTGATCACATTATTTCGTTTTCTCTTAATTTTGACATATTCATAATAACGCATTGTAGTAGAAGGGATTAGCCCATAAGTCTAAGGTACCCTTATTACTGCGAAGCCCTCTCTTGTACTAATCTGCCTCCCTGAGAAAAGATAGTACTTGAGCTGGCGGAGCACTTGTTGCCATATCGAATATACTTCCCTCGTTAGAACCTATTTGGGGAGAGGCTTGGAGTGTATTTTAGTGCAACAAGAACCTTCTACATCAACAACCCATTTATAACCCTCATGTAAATAAGCCATAGGCCTTTTCCCTAGGGTGTTACCTAACAACACGCGATCATACATTATATTTTCTTGCAGGTGCACTCCTTAGTATCCTCGTGATACTAAGATGAACCAAACTTAGGATGGAGACTAGCCAAAAACCCTACGCACGGGGGTTGTATGGTTGGAAGATAAATATTATGTGCTATGTGCTAAGTGTTTACTGCTTTCCAATTCATCATGCATTGTACAAATGTGTCATGCTAACACGAATCTTAATGCAGACACTTGAACGCACACACTCATGATGTTAAACATGATCTGATTTCACTCATGCTTAGGACTTAGTTGACACTTGAGATCGTGCCACCTTAGGATAACATGAAACCAACTAGAATAATGTAGCATCACTCACCCACGTTTTAGCGCGATGTCCACATGACATCCGACTCTTAGGAAAAACCTACCTAAATCCTTGTACGATGCCTATTTGGCAACAGATCATGAACACAAATCATATTTAAGGATATCCTAGTTGATGTCCTAACCTAAGCCCACATGGGGTAAAACTTACCTCAAAAACCTTACTATTCACTCGAAATACTCATGCATCACTGCATACCTTTTGTGATGATGTCCACTGACATCCAAGACCTTACCCCAAAGGGACAAAAGAACCAAAACATTCATCTATATGCTACATATAGTAGTTATTTCCATACATTTTTGGATCACTTTTAGTTAGGGTATGTTACACTACTCACCTGAAAATAAAGAGAACTAACTTTAGTTGTCGAACTTTTGACTTATCACCACACAGGTAGTTAGGTCACTTCATTACATCATTACCTTTCACACTGTCCCAAGGATAGAGTATAGATCTCAAAACCAATAGACCTTCATTCGTCACATGGACTAACGATTCTGCTCTATTTTGAATGATTTTTATAACATCATGGCACGCTAACCTTTTTGTCCACAGCCATAACATTAAACATTTCATACATCAATCACGCATTATGATTTTACATGCATTACCTAACAATCTCTGTGTGTATTTCAGCCAGGAAAAAGCCTATCTATCAGAGGGCTTGGAATAGGGCTTCTTGCCGTCTGATCCGCATCTCTCCAACCACGGCTCACCAAGAGGGAATCCCGTACATAGACTCCAGTGAAAGCTAGGATTCAGAACACAGTACCTCACACAGTCTCAATAACATAGCCAACCAACAGGAAGAAAATGTTGTAGAAGAGTAGAATCTCGGGGTGAGACAGAACCCGCAACTAAATCAATCATCGGTGAGCACCGAGATTTCCATGGTAATGATTGCCTTTGCTAATATCGACTAATTCGCATCAATCATCAACCATCATGCTAGGGTGGGGCAGCCCGAATAGAGGGTAAACGAAGGAGTTCCCAACTTGAACATTGATGGCATGATCCTACCTGTAGGACCATCATCTTCTGCTACAGTACTCTTGAGTGTTGGGACAGTCACTCTAACTTTCTATCAATTTGAAGCGGGGCAGGGCCGGCCACAAGTTAGCTAATCGGTGTTTGAATTCACTTTGCAGCCACAAATTGGTGGGCAATTCTTCCCAGGTTAGCCGGGATAAGCTTCATTAGCTCCTAAAATGGTAGGGCCGCCTGAGATCAGACCCTCTTCCAACTTTATCCCCTTTGCTCAGCCTACGATGCCAGGTTGGGGCACACCATCTCAGGCGTTTCAGGGACCAGGAGAAGTAGAACCACCATCGAAGGCCACACTAGATGAGTGCTGGATGTAGTCTCACACCATCCAAGGACAACATCAACCCAGAAGCTACCAATGTCAGGGTGAGTGGACAAAAATCGCCTACTTGACTCCAAGTTCCATAAACCCTTCAACTTATCTTCGCACCCAAATTGGAAAGAAGGAAAGGTGAAGGAAAGTCTCACAGGGGATACTGGCATCGACTCTTTCAGAAAGGGAAGCCCTAGGATGGCATGAAACTCCTCAATAAAGGGGCAAAGCTCGAAGTTGGCAAAATGAAAAACATGAGTGGTAGGATCCCAAAACTTCAAAGTAGCACGAATGAAGGCCATATTCACATGCCTGGAAGCAAGGTATTGAAGACCCCGCAGACCAAAGCTCTCAATCCTTCGCCAATCAGTTCCCCAAACGGTGCAGAGAAAGACCTTAAGGCGCTCATTATGAGTTGACATTAGAATGGAAATGAGCTAAAGGAAATCCCTCAAGACCGGTGTTACCTACACACATTAACCACATACATTAGCATTAACATTCATTCATATACAAAATACATTCACAAACAAGAAAGCATATTCATAAAATAAAACACTACATGTGAGGACCTGGCGCGCAACGGCCAAAATCCTCTTTTCTCTCATAAATCCGAAGTTTTTAGAGATTCTACAAGATAGAGCTATATAAAAAGGTCCAGTTCGAAAAAGTGGAAAACTAAAAGCTAAAAGGGAACTCCTAAGCATGTGCGGCCTACACATTATCTCCACCCACCGGATCTCGGGGCATCATGGTGCATATCTCGAAATCCTCGGGACCTAGTCTCTCGGAAGCATTATCCACGGAACCAGACACGAGAGGAGGTTGGGGAGCATGAAGGTAACTGGCATCCCAATATGGAGTAAGGAGTGGTCCACCATCGAGATCCTCAAGTAGGGAATCGAGATCAAACGTAAGAGATTAGAGAAAGCCCGAGGTGGAAGCCCCCGCTTCTGCTTGAGCCTGCTTTGCTGTGGCGTACTACCGCAGTAACTCATGATACTAGGCCTCCGAACTCTAATGGTGAGCCTCCAGACTCTGGTAACTAGCCTCCAAACTCTAGTGACGAGCCTCCAAACCCAGATAATGGACTCCCAGCTCTTGGTGACTAACCTCAAGGCCATGATAACAAGAATCTAGACCTTGATGGCTAATATCCAACGACTAGAAATGATTGCTGAGCTCCCGGTAGAGCCGCTCGAACTCATCGCTCCTCGTCGCCATATCCTACATTCATAAAACATACCACGAAAATCATATACATGTACATAAAAGCATGGCATTTCATGCATCGCATATGATAGTTCAAGAAAAGAACCATACTTGGGTGATCCCGTCCTGTGAAAGCATCATGTCCTTAGCCCAAGGGAATGCCGGGCCACTCTATCCATCTCCTCAAGTATGACCTACAAAAGTAAGAGAGTGAGTAAACGAGCATCAAGACATCCCTGAAAATTTCTTTCAATCTAAAACTCACACGAATAGTGTTGGAAGGGTCATAGGCCAACGTATGGTAGCTCAAGGGAAGCGGCACTTGCCGCGAGGTCCCCATGGAACCCATAAAGTAGAAAGTGGAGTTAAGGGGAATCGCGAATCTCCCTTCAACAACGCCCGAGGAAGATGTGCTCGCCCCCCCGGCCATAGCATTCAAATCAGGCACAAGAACCCTCTTTCGGGCAAATTCCTACAAAGACAGATAAAAAGTCAGAAATAGGATCAACATGGATAAAATAGTTAACGCATTTCATACTCGGCATCCCACACCAGTGCCGGTAGCACCCGCACCAGAACCACCATAAACTCTCTAACCCCTAATTCGAGTAGAGGGTCGCGCCTCATCGGGCTGAGTCGACGGTGAAGCGGGAGCAGCCTCTCCTGAATGAAGGCCTCATAGTCACCACGCTATCTCGAGAGCCTCATGCCATGCTCCTCAAAGAACAGCTGCCACTCCTCGGGATCAGTGATCACCAAGTGCACCCAAAATAGTCCAGTGGGAGGCGCAAGCGAAATACGCCTATCAGATACTAGCTTAGTCCACCAGAACTGAATACGCTCACCCAGGTACTACTCACGGGTCCTAGGCCCCTCTAGAATGAAGCGATGGTGGTCTACATCTCTCCGGAACTCCTTAACCATATGATAGCTTGGGAGATCCCTCCATGGGTTGCGCTCCACCTGAAAATAAAGAAAAACAAAGTCAGAATATTTTAAAGGAAAAAGTAGGATCACATCCATCGAAATGAGGTTCATCACCTGCTCAAGGGTTAGTGCACAAAGATACTGATAGTAACCAGCAGATTCCAAAACATGCCCCTTGAAAGATAAGCAAATCCGTGCCATACGGAGCATCAGCAAACCTCGGGGTGGGGAGGAAGTGATGATAGAAAGCCCATGCTTGCAAAAATAGAAAAAGGGGTTAATCTAGGTTAACAAAGAAATAACCGACAAGTGTAAATCACAAAATAAATGAAAAATACCTAAAGAATCATGGGGCAGCAACGTAGCTCCCGCAAATGACCTCGAACAATAAAGTCAAGGGTAAAATAAGTCTGCGCTAAGATTGCCCATGGCTAGTTAAGGCCACTAACTTCATCCAAGTTTACTAGCGGCTCGATCAACCCATAGTTAATCTCACTGTTGGAGACCAGGAAAAATGTCACACTCAATAGGGTGGCAAACAATGAACCGATGTATAGTGGAACCTCAGCTTTGGAAATAGATTATCAACTCATCCATTAATCAAACAACACTCTGTAACTCAATGCCCGGCCTTTGGGGTCAACACCGAGCAGGTTTCAAACGCGACGGTAAGCGGTGGGAACCTTGAAGAACAACTCCAAGAAGGCGTCGAACCGAATCACAGTACCAGTCTAAGATAGACCGGTGATCACCACGATATAAGAGGGAGTGATGGTAACCTCCCCGATCGGAAGATGGAAGGTGTGCGAAATGTCGCACCACCTCTGACCAAGCGCAACCAAAGTCGCATACGGCAATAATGTAGGCTGTAAGGATTGGGCTAGAGGACCAAAATTGGTGGCCTCGATGGCCTGAACGAGCTTGGGTTGAGAAAAAGCGTGATGATACCACGCCTGCAAAGTACAAAGTACTTAAAAAACATATGCTTAAAAGAAAAAAAAATGAGAGAGTGGTATGGAGCATAAAATGTAACCACTGAAAAAAGGGGAGAGTGGCATGGAGCATAAAATGAAACCACTAAGAGTGTTTTAGCATCCTAGGTTACCTAAAAATGCCTTGAGAGAAATTAATCAAAGAGTGTTTTCTATGTCCTTTATACTTTATACTATGCTTAAGAGAAGGTAATATTCGAGTATGCATATAACGCTTATATGAAGATGCGATTCGATTGACTCTCCATCAAGAACAAAGGTATGCAACTAAACTATATAAATTGCACATTACTAATTTGTGGGAAATTTCGAACCTCTACTTGAAATCTTTTGCAACGTGAAATGTGGTACTCACTACAATAGTCTTTCGCCAAATGAGGTACGAACTTGTTTACCAATTTATACACTTCTATTGAATTTACCTTGAAGACAAGGGAAAAGTTAAGTGTGGGGGTATGATAAGTTTATAATTACACTTATTATCATATTAATTTTACACACTAAACATTATAGTTTAAGTCATTTTTATACTTCATATACAAGATTTCACGTGGTATGTAGTTGTTTTTGATGCAAATGCAGATACTAGGTAAATCTTGGGAGTAAAATGATCAAAAGTAGAATTCTATGAAAAAAGTGTGAAAAAGGTGCAAAAAGATGCATGGAACTTAAAGATTTGGCTTAGGATCGAAGCTGTCAAAGATTGGTGAAGTCACAAGGAGAATTCTGAAGAAAAATGCAATTCAAGGTCGCGACAACCATTTGCGGTCGTGACCTATTCTTCTTCAGAATAGAAATCTTCCAATCAAAGATTCAAGGTCATGACTTGTATATCGTAGTCGCGACATGGACGGTTTTATAGTTTTATCTTCTTAACTACCAACCGCCAGATAAGCATGATCAACCGCCATCAACTACCAACGAACAGACACCTATCAGGAGTCAACCAATCATGAAAAGGTGCTTATCCGTTGTGGATTATATCAAAGCTTCTCAACCAATCACAATGAAGTGATGCAATCATTCACCAATGGACACGACTCTTAGTATGGATAGACGTAACCCTTCAAACTCTATAAATAGGGCTCTAAACCTTACAATTTCATGGAGTATTCATGCAGCAAGGAGTCCATTAGAGTGCATGAGTGAAATATAGTGTGTATATAGATAGAGAATTTGCTACATTCATAAGTGTTAGCGAGAAAATGTTTAAGTGATTCGAATCCTTGTTTCGATCACTAGATTTCTCTATATTCTGGAACTATTGTTGTATATGTGTACTTGCAAATCACTTATCAATAAAAGTTTTCATTCTTTAATATATATTTGTTCGATATTCGCAACAAAGAGCATCCTAGCGGAGGTTCTATACGGGCCGAGACCGAATTCAAAGCAGACGCAAGAATTACGGGATTTGACGACTCCCATTAAAGAGTGGATATGGTTTGATCAACTTTAGCTTTCACTTGTATACCTTACAACTTCGCTTTGCTTTCTTCTTATACATTCTATTTCAAAGTTTATGATATGTCTATTTGTCATAATGCGTATTTCATGTTAAGTCTTTTATATTAATCAAGTTATATGCGTTGGAGTTAATTTTAAAAGTAGTTTCATGGTTAACAATATCATGTATAATCACAGGATCTGTGATATAACGCTGTTTAGTAAGCCAACATTTTTGGAATGGTAATTTGCTAAATGTGGCTATGTGAGAGCGACCCGTACTAAGTATAGTATTGATGTTATTTAGGTTTATATAATTGTCTTAATTCGTTTGTGCCTTAGAAAAGTTATTTCATGTGTTGCTCTGCAGCGAATGATTGAAAATCTGAGTATTTTGACCGAGTCTATTAGATTAGTTTAGTGAATCGTAACATCTTTGTTGAACTTGCATGTTTTCTCTGCTATCCTTATTTCGTAGGGAAAATCTATATATTTAGATTCTCTAATCTTTCATATCTATATTTACTCATTCTTTATTCTAACCCTCCTATCCAAAA
>CATIWQ010145124.1:0-11831 GCA_949673415.1 Euphorbia schlechtendalii | reverse complement strand
CGCTAAAATACACTCCAAGCCTCTCCCCAAATGGGTTAAGGGAGGTACATGCGATATGGCAACAAGTGCTCCACCCGCTCGAGTATAATCTTTTCTCAGGTAGGTAGATTAGTACAAGACAAAGGTTTGCGGTAATAAGGGTACCTAAGACTTATGGGCTAATCCCTTCTACTGCAATGCGTTATTATGAATATGTCATAATTAAGAGAAAACAGAATAATGTGATCAATAATTATCGGCACTAATCCAAAATCTAAAACCTTTAAAAAAACAAGTTTTAGAAAAATCCTGAACGGAGTCGCCACTGTGAGCGGGCGACACGGAGCAGTGGGCCGAGAGTGAGCGAGATGAGAGGCGCGATCCACCGGGGTGTTTGAAAAAGAAAAGCACCGGGTCAGGGACCTGGATAAAAGGTTGAAAAGAGAGGATGAAAAACATTTTAGTGTGGACTCGCCACCCAGATTAGCTCTTTCCAGGAATTAGAGTCCTATGAGGCTTAACGTCCGGGGGACGGCCCACCAAGACATAGAGATTCGGGTCCGGGATAAGTTGCTTATTTCTTAAGTGATCACATTATATTACATCTACAGAAAACCGTATTTTCTTAGTTATGCAATATTCGTTCTTAGGTCATTTTTAGACTTTATATGCATGATTCACGTATTGAAAAGCAGTAAATCCATCAACAATGCGAAATAAAAAATCATCCACAAAGTAGTAAGTAAATGCGGAAAATAAATGCGAAAAATAAAGATTACAAGGATTCCAAAAATCGGGGGATGCAACCACCAGCTAACCTATTAATTACATTTTCCCTAAAAATATATGCAATACCCGAAGGAAAAATAAAACCCTAAACATACATCTAACCTGCATCCACAAAGGTTAGCGCGAAATATGGCACATATGTTTGATTTGATTTTAGTGAGGCCCGTGTGGCCTAATTAAAATATTGACAATTTTAAAGTTGTTAATTTAAATAAAAATAGTTCATTTTTATTTACACGTATGTTGGTTAATTTTATTAGTGAAAATGACCGCATGGCAAAGTAGCGAGGATTGTTATCCGGGAATATATTTTATTCCCTTCATGGGGGTATTCTAATACAAAAATTTAAAAATGAAATAGAAGAAGAGGAAGAGAATTACAACATTTAAAATAATAAAGAAGAAAAATAATTCCTAGGTCCGCAAATAAAATCAGAAGAAGATGAAAGCAGATGAAAGCATGAAATTCGCAACTCTAGGAACTCAGAGGCTTACTCTTGCGGTATGAATCCACTTCGACGTGTCCATTCAATCCCCGGGAGTGTTCCTCGTTCGTTAGTTTAGGTGAAATTGTTGACGTAAAAGTCCAAAAAATTTTCGTTTAATTCTTGGAATTTTAGTGTAATTTAATTGGAAAATACGTGTTTATTTATCTAAAAGATAATCAGAATCGGGTTCTAAATTTATTTTAGACCCGAGAATATCTGAGGATATTTAGAAGAAAAGTAGATGGAAAAAAGATTTGAAAACAATTAAGATTTGGAGTCCAAACGTCTTTTGGATCCGAAAATCTTTGAAGAAAATATTTATGCAAAAGATAATTAGACTCGGGTTCTAACTTTGTTTTAGACCCGAGAATATCTGACGATTTAAGAAGAAAAGATGAAGAAATTTGATTAAAATGTAAAGAGATTTGGGATCCAAATGTGTTTTGGATCCGAGAAAAAAAAATAGAAGAAAGTAAGAAATTATTGTTTGTATATTTTTATCTGAAAGAGAGGATTTTTCTCTTTGAATTTTCGATCCCCCTTCAATCCAAAAATGTCCGACTATTTATAGAAAAAAACCCGAAAAATCCAAAAAAGGTAAGTTTTTCCGGCAAGGGGTCTCGCCGGAAAAGAAAAGTCCGGCGAGGCCCCTCACTATGACTTTGGTGAGGCAGGGGCCTCGCCAAAGCTTACCGAGGGAGCCTCGCCAAGCTCTTTGGCGTGGCCCCTACCTCGCTAAAGCTTGGCAAGGGAGCCTCGCCAAGCTCTTTGGCGAGGCTTGCCTCGTCGATGCCTTTTGATGAGGTTTTGCCTCGCCCACATTTAGCGATGCAAGCCTCCGGGTTTGGTTTTCGACATTGTTTTTGGATTTTTTGATGTATTTTTATATTTTTTAATTAATTTCTGAATTAAAGTCCTTTTAAATTCAGAGACGAGGAAGACTCCCATTTGAAGATCGTCGAAAGGTCGAAAATTGTGTGATTCGAGGATAAATATCCCGAAAAGCCATCATCATTGAATGCGTGAGCTGGTACAAAATCCCATGTTCACAGGCGTATCACTATCTGTGAAGATCGGCATCCTGCATAAATTGGCATGGGAGCATGAACATGGTGTCGTTCTGGGGATTCCCAAAACCCTGTACTCCTCTTCTGGTTGGGCCATAGTTTGGCCAGAGCTGCTGCTGAAACCAATCATAGATTTTTCCAAGGCCTCTCTTTCACATTTGATGGCCACTCTTTCTCCTTTAAGGGCTGGCCCTCCTTTGTCTTCCACCAACGTCTCTTGTTCATCGAGGGAATTTGCAGAAATCCCCGGAACGATTTCATTTTCAATCGCACTTTCCGCAACTAGGGCCCTGCCAAGTTTGGCTCTAACAATCATTTCCAACACTTGCTCTAATGCCATACCTGACCCCACCATGTTGACATGTTGCCCTGTTTCCCTAAAAAATCGTTCTAACCTTGCTACCATGTTGAACAGTCCTTTGAAAGTTTGGAACCCCATTGGACCAAGATGCAATTTGTACGAGTTCCTAACCCATTGATCAGCATCTATACCAAGATATGTTCTGCTAGTCTATACGGTATCCAAATTTGAATCTTCATCCAGCACCGAGTGTACTTTTGGAAGGACTCATAATCATTCTGGATGCAAGCCATCAGGTCATGCAAGGTGGGTTTGGGCTTCTGCATATGTACGAAGTCCTTAATGAATGCTTCGAATAAGAGTTTCCAATTATACCTCAATATTACTTGTTAGTTCCCACACCATTCTCCCGTAGCCTCAAACAAAGAGCATGGGAATAGCTTAGCCAGTTCAGAGTCGGGGAGCCCTTGTGCTTTCAGAAAAGTTTCAAATTTAAGAACGTGAAAGGCGAGTGAATCCCTTTCATCATACACGGGGCATTCCGCATAGGCTGTATCCATGACCTGAGCACACCCTTGAAGCATGAAAACTAGCTTTGGCACTTGTTCCCCCAACTTGACTTGGCTGTGCTGGGCCCTTCCCTTTATTGAATTGGGATATCATGTCAAATACATGACCAGGTGGCATACTTGACCCTACCATCATGACTTCTGGGAGTAAGCTCCGGAATTCTGCATCTACCTTTAGCCCTACCTCGATAAGCTCTCCAAGGTCTATGTATTCTCCCGAATTGAGGCGGTGATGAAATTCAGGGCGCCCCGTTGATCAGCATCTCCGTTAGAAAACTCTCCTCCGGCTTCTCCTTGATCGTTACTTGGATGGACGTCCATCTAGACCTCTACTCTTTGAATGTTTAGTCCTTGTCTTGGATACAGGCTGCCAAATCCATCATGTTGGCTTTGGGTATCTCCATGTACAAGAAATCCCGCTTGAAAACCTAAGAGATCCTCTGCCAATTACTCCGGATAGGGGAAGGCTGAGTCATGTACCATTCTCCTACTATTCCCGATAATGAACATGGGAACAAAGTGGCTAACATATCATCTGAGAGACCTTGTGCTTTCATAAGGGTCTCGTACTTGAAGACGTGGAACCTCTAGGCATCCAGGTAGTCGTATATGGACATCCCGCACATCCTGAACTTCGGGCAATGACAACTTTCAGCCGAGTTCATTCCCGATTACAGGTTTGTGTCCACATGGCAGGGACCGATTACTGATCCGATCATCATTACAGATTCTTCTATCGCCTTTTCCATGCACTGCCAGACAACTTCTCCTTTCATCCCCGAGTCTGTCATCCCCACCTTATCTTCAAACTGAGAAAGGGGGTTGTTTGTCATACTAGGCTTCAACACGGGCTCTTCTATCACCCGATCTTTTATCAACTTCCGGATAGCCCTCAAGAGGTTTTTACAATTATTGGTCCTGTGTCCGGCCACCACATGATAGTGGCAGAAATTGTTCTTCTCTTCCAGTTTGGGGGGAGCCCAGGTCTTCACACTCTCCAGCTTCTTTAATTCCCTCAGCTTGGTAAAAAGGAACCCCAGGTTAGCAGAGTAGGGAGATATCCCATGATACTCTTCTTTTAGCAGGCGTACAGATGTTACCGTTTCTATCTGTACTACTTGTACTGCTGCCTGCTTTCCCTTTGGCTGGGAGGAAGTGGATGCTGATGAGGACCCTGCATCGGTCTTCTTATACTAAGGTCTGCTGACTGGCAGAGCTGCCACTACGTTCATTGCCTCAATCCTCTTTAGCTTCTCCACTTACTCGAAAACATCATTGTAGGATGAGAAAGTATCCATCCCCATGCGGTTTCGATATGCTAGTAAAGCCCCGTTTAAGAGTTTCACTATCATCTCAGATAGGCTGAGACAGTCTTTCAGCAATACTTGGGTTTTCATCCAACGGTCATAGAAAGGATTGAATAATTCCCGGGCATTTGCTTAACGGCCTCCAGATTCTACATTATCATTTTCATCTGGGAATTGAAGCCGTATTGCTCCACCAAGGCCCCTTGACAATTGGTTCTATTCACTTGAAACTTCTGATGAAAAGTTTTTGTACCATTTGTTGGCGAGCTTGACTAGAGTGATGATGAATAAATTGGCAAGCATTTTATCTGAAATCCTCCTTGCCCTCATCACCATTTGATAATTTGCCAGATGAGATCTAGGATCTCCCTCTCCCTTATATTTCACCAACTCTGGAATGATAAATTTATCAGGGAGCCAATCTTCTTCATGGACTACTAGAAGTGTTGGATAATGAATGGGAGGATAGCCTGAGAATTGATGGGTATGAGTGGCAAGGAACTGTTGCCAAAGTTCAGCTATGTTCGGTCCCTGTCTCTGAGGCATCGTATTCTCGCTATAATAGGGAAATCTCGACTGATGAGCGAAGGTCGCAGGTTGTGGGTGAGGTTGGCTAGGATTAAATGCCATACCTCCAAAGCTAATGGCAAAGCTTGGTGCTCCTACCGAGTAAGGACCTGACTGGTATTAGTATATCGGGGGACTTATTCCGGTGTGGAATATGGTATGAGTAGCAATGTCATGCTATCCCGCTTGATGGGAGTTGAAGCTGGGAGGAGTGAAACTGAAAGACGACCCACTGATTGGCACTGCTGAAGGCGAGGGTGATGTGCTAACAATCTATTGACCAGATGTGAACAAATGTTGTTGTCGGGTTGTCCTAGCTAGCATGGACTGGTTACCTCTAGGAGTACACAAGATACTTGGAGAGGAAAGTTTGTCAAAGATGTCAACCAAGCATGCCTAGACATAGCCTCCATACATCAAGATGTTCGTCAACTAACGAAATCCAACAATTCTTTGAACCGCAAGTTGAATACATACTTCAGAATGAAGAATTTGGATATCTCACCGATTACTCCAGATTCAAGTTCGAAAGATTAAAAAGGGTTCAATTTCTTTTTCTTTTATTTGATTTTATATGTGTGTGATTAGATTAGTTTAGTTTTAGATTTTAATAAAATCTTCCATAATGAGGACATTGTGTACTTAAGTGTGGGGGGCTATTGTAAAAAATCCAAAAAATCCAAAAAAATTAAAAAAAAATTAAATAAAATTAAAAAAATTGAAGAACTTGAAAGAAAAAAAATGAGAGAAAGTGATATGGAGCATAAAATGCAACCACTGAAAAAAGGGAAGAGTAGTAAGGAGAATAAAATGCAACCACTAAGAGTGTTTTTAGCATCCTAGGTTACCTAAAAATTCCTTAAGATCAAACTTTCCAAAATGTGCTCCCTTTGTCCGTTGTACTTTATACTATACTTGAGGGAAGGAAATATTCGAGTAAGCATATAACACTTATATGAAGACACAACTCGGTTGACCCTCCATTAAGAGCAAAGGTATGCAACTAGACTATATAAATTGCACATTACTAATTTGTGGGAAATTTTGAACTTTTACTTGAACTTTATGCAACATAGGAATGTGGTACTCGCTACGATAGTCTTTCACCAAATGAGGTACGAACTTGAATATTGTTTTATGCACTTCTATTGTTTTTACCTTGAGGACAAGGCAAAAGTTAAGTGTGGGGTGTGATAAGTGTATAATTAAACTTATTATCATGACATTTTCAATCATAATACGATATGGTTTTGTTTCATTTTATACTTCATATAAAAGATTTCATGTGGTATGTAGTTATTTCTTATGCAAATGCAGAAACCAGGTGAATCTTGGGAGTGAAATGATCGAAAGTGGAATTCTATGTAAAAAGAGTGAAAAAGGTGCAAAATGATGTATGGAACACAAGGATTTGGCTTAGGATCGGAGTTGTCAAAGATTGGCAAAGTTGCAAAGTAGAATCATGAGGAAAAAGCATGGTTCATGATCGTGACACCCATTCGAGGTCGCGACTTGTTACTCTTCATAAACAGAAAGTTACAAATCATTATTCACGATCACGACATGTGATTCGCGGTCCCGACTTGTGACGGTTATTGGTTATCTCTTTTCAACTACTAACCGCTAGATAATAACGATCAACCGCTATCAACTGCCAACCGAAAAGACACCTTTTGGAAGTCAACCTATCATGAAAAGGTGCCTTTCCATTGTGGATGAGGATGAATCTTTGCATCCAATCATATTGAAGTGATGCAACCCTTCGCCAATGGATACGACTCTTCGTTTTGGATAGACGTAACCTTTCGTACTCTATAAATAGGTTCCTAACTCAACCAATTTTGAGAGAGGGCATGGTTTGTGACATGCATGATGGGCAATGAATAGTAGTGTGCGTGATACACATTAGAGAGTGAAAATAGTATAGATTTCACTACTTTCAAAGTCTTAGTAAGAAAAATGTATAAGTGATTCGATTCTTATTTCGATAATATATTTCTACACAAATTCGAGCTTTTGTTTTATGAGTGTAATTGCAAAGCACTTTTCAATAAAATTTTTCGTTCTTCAACATTCTTTTATTCGATATTCACAAATAATAGCATCCTAGAGAAGGTTCTGTACGAGTAGAGATCGAATTCAAAGTAGACGCAGGAATTGCGAGAATTGACGACTCCCATTAATAAGTGGATATGGTTTGATCAACTTTAGCTTTCACTTGCATACCTTACAACTTTACTTTGTTTTCTACTTATACTTTCTATTTCAAAATTTATGGTATGTCTATGTGTTATAATGAGTATTTCGTCTTGCATCATTTATATTAATCAAGTTATATGATTTCGAGTCAACTTTATGAGTGATTTCGGGGTTAACAAGATTATGTATAATCACTGGATCTGTGATTATAATGCTGTTTAGTGAGCCAACATTTTTGGAATGGTAACTTGCTAAATATGGCTATGTGAGAGTGACCCGTACTAAGCATAGTATTATAGTTATCCAGGTTCTTATAAGTGTCATAATTCATTTACCCTAGATTTAGAAAAGTCATCTCATGTGTTGCTCTGCGGTGAATTATTGAATACTAGGGCATCTAGAACCGTATTTGTTGAAGTTATCTAGTGTACGAAATATTTTTGATGATTTTGCATGTTTTTCTCTACTAAACTTGTTCTTAGGAAACATCTATATATTTTACGTATTCTCTAGTTTGTTCATACAACTATTTATTTATCAGTCTGTCATCCAAACCCTCCAATCAAATTATCTGATTTCCTTTACTCCGTAACTCTAGTTGGTCTTTAGAACTGAATTCCTTCCCTGTGGGATCGATATCTTTTAAAACTACATCGAAACTGTATACTTGCAGTGCTCACCATTTTTCTATTTGATAAGCGTTATTGACAACACATGTTCGTATTTTGAACTTTTTATCTTATCGGTAGAAAAGTGGGGAACAAGGTTTTTGGCACCGTTACCCAATATAAGCCTATCGGAAAGAGTATAGTCAAAATCTTGCGATCAGCAAATCCTAACAGGTGCAAGACAAAGCATTCCTCATAGTATGCAGTCGCACGACTTCACAGCAAATTGAAGATTTGATAACCTTGTACGAAATATGATCCGTCAAGTGCGAGTGGGAGATGTTGGAAATACCCTGTCCACCCATGAGCGGGTCAATCGGATCAAAGAATCCGATCCAATTTAGTTATTTGGACTAAATTGGAAAGTTAGAGAACTTTAAAGAATTAATTGCAAATAATTAAGAGTTGAAGGACTTAATTGTAATTTATTACTATTCCATTTCAGATATAAATGAAATGGACGTGTATATTCAAAGTATTGAATTCATTTTGATTGAATTCTCATTGTCATTTCATTCTCTCTCCCGAGTTTTCGTCTCGCGACAGAAACATCGCAAATTGATCGTTATCCATCTTCGTTGCTGCAGAAGTTGTGGATACATATCCATACTCCGACAAACCATGAGATGGATCTGATTCGACATTCGATGCGGTGTTCTTCGATCTTGGACATACGGAAAAAGTATTCACAGAATTCGTTGTTATTTATGTTTTACATCACTGAACATGCCCCTAAATATTTTTTTTAGTTATTAGCATGTTTAATTAAGCTTTAGGTTATATCCTAAGCTTAGTTATCTATTTCCTAAATATATTTGAGCCATTTAACTAGGATAATTGGTATATTATCTACAATTATAGAGAAAAAAATGGATTTAATTATGCATTATGTTTCGTTTAATCAAATGTCATTTCAATTTTTTTTCCCATTATAATTTGTTGATTTTTACTATATTTTTAAGAGAAAGGATTCCATTTAAGATTAAAGAGGATGGGCAAGTAAGCGGAGAAAGAGTCCAAGTTCCCATTACCTCATCTTGAAAAATGACTCTAGTTAAAGTATGAGCTACAAAATTTTGCTACTGTCATACCCCATTAAGAAAACACGAGACAAATGGCTAGAAAGAGTTTTACAATAATCAATAATCGAAAACAATATAAGAAAAGCCTACATCATGGCTAACTAATAGATCGAACAAAAGCTTGTTATCCAAATCTATCATGATGTGAGTGTAGCCTTTCGATATCAACCACATGCCGATGTATCAAGTTGTTCTGGACTAGGATAGCATTACTCTACAAACGCCAAATGAAAACCCGAATTTTGGGTTGAATATTTACATTCCACAAAAAATTCCAGCAAGATGGATCCACAACAATAAGGGTCTCACGAGCATTAGATATGATTCGATAAGCTGGTTTTACCGAGTAGATTCCTATGGTTTCGAATGGCCAAAAAACTCTATCATATGCAACCAGCTTCAAATTCAGCAAACAATTCAATGACTTTGGATATATTCCATTGTTGGTTTTCAATAAAATTCAAGACATGGACATCATTTAAATGCTTCCCCTCCCTTCCCTTCTACAAAACATTCTACTCGTGTTTCATCCAAGCTACCTCATTGATCTTTACATTTGAACCATCTCCTACTTTCCAATGAATAGAGTCTTTGAAAAACAACATAGCTGAAAAGAGGTTACGCCATGTGTAACTTGGAGAATCCAATAAGTTGGCTGATAAGATATTGCCATTTCTAAAGTAATGGGATCGAAAAACATGAGCTTACAAGGCTGTCAAAAAAGATTAGAAATTGCCAAAGTTGTTTCCCAAGAAGAGTTGTATTGAAGTAAGTCAACAATATTTCGAAAACCATGCCACCAAACTTTTTCGGTTTACCCAACAACTCCCAACATTGCCAATGGATACCCCCTCTATCTCTGTTATTAGGTGTCTACCGAATGGTATTCAACATCTTGTGACAGAGGAATATGAAACAAAGACATTAAGTATTAATAAGTGTATAATTACACTTATTATCTTGACATTTTTACTTATAAAACGATATGGTTTAGAGTCATTTTATACTTCATATAAAAGATTTCATGTGGTATGTAGTTGTTTTTTATGCAAGTGTAGAAACTAGGTGAATCTTGGAAGTGAAATAATTAAAGATGGAATTCTATGCAAAAAGAGTGAAAAGGGTGCAAAAAGTGCATGGAATGCAAGGAATTGGCTTAGGATCGAAGTTGTCAAAGATTGGCAAAGTTGCAAAGAAGAACCATAAAGAAAAGCACATGTCACAATCGTGATTCCTATTCGTGATTGGACAATCACGCCCGCGACTACCTATCGTGATCATGACTTATCATTCATCACAAGAAGAAAGTTACCAACTAATATTCACGATCACGACATGTATGTCACGCTCGTGACTTGTGACGGTTTTAGATAACTCTTCTCAACTTCCAACCGTCGGATAAGAATGATTAACCGCCATCAACTGTCAGACAAAAAGACACCTTTTGGGGACAATAAAGCCATGAAAAGGTACCTATCCATTGATGATAAGGATTGATTCTTGCATCCAATCACATTGAAGATGATGTAACCCTTCACCAATGGACATGATTTTTTGTTTGGATAAACGCAACCCTTCGCACTCTATAAATAGGTTCAAATCAATAATTTTCATGCATGGTATGAATGGTAGCAGTGTATAACGTGTATGGCATAGATAGAGAGTGAAAGATATAGATTTCGCTAGTTCAAAGTGTCAGAGAGAAAAAGGTACAAGTGATTTGATTCTTGTTTCGATCACTAGATTTCTCCACATATTCGAGCGATTATTGTATGAGTGTAATTGCAAAGCACTTACCAATAAAATTTTCTATTCTTCAACATTCATTTGTTTGATATTCACAAAGAATAGCATCCTAGCAGAGGTTTTTTACGAGTCGAGACCAAATTCAAAGTAGACATAGGAATTGCGGGAATTGACGACTCTCATTAAAGAGTGGATAAGGTTTGATCAACTTTAGCTTTCACTTGCATACCTTACAACTTTACTTTGTTTTCTTCTTATACTTTCTAATTCGAATTTTATGATATGTCTATGTGTCATAACGAGTATTTCATCTTGCATCATTTATATTAATAAAGTTATATGCTTTCGAGTTGACTTTAAGCGTAGTTTCAAGGTTAACAACATTGTGTATAATCACTGGATCAGTGATTTCAACGCTGTTTAGTGAGCCAACATTTTTAGAGTGGCAACTTGCTAAATATGGCTATGTGAGAGTGACCCGTACTAAGCATAGTATTATTGTTATCCAAGTTTTTAAAAGCGTCATAATTCGTTTACCCTAGATTTAGAAAAGACATTTAATGTGTTGCTCTGTGGTGAATTATAGGATATTTGGGCATCTAGAACTGAGTTTGTTAAAGTTATCTAGTGCTTAAAACATTCTTGATTATTTTGCATATTTTACTCTACTGTACTTGTTCTTAGGGAATATCTATATGCTTTGCATCTAATCTAATCATGCATCTGTCTATTAATCAGTTTACCATTCAAAACCTTTAACTCACTATATTTTCTTTTACCTCGTAACTCTAATTGATCCTTAGAACTGAATTCCTTTCTTGTGGGATCAATATCGTTTCAAACTACATCGCAACTGTATACTTGCAGTTATCATCATTTTTCTATTTGATAAGCGGTAATGACAACACATGTTCATATTAAGAACTTTTATATTATCAGTAGAAAAGTGGCGAACAAGTTTTTGGAGCCGTAGCCGAGGAAGGCAAGTGCGTTCTAGAGATCAAATTGTCGGAGAACAGGCAATTATATAGATTTATTTATTTTTATTTTCATTTTTAGTTTTTAAGTA
>CATIWQ010145091.1:0-38152 GCA_949673415.1 Euphorbia schlechtendalii | reverse complement strand
TTTTAAATTTAATGTGAAGTATGTAACAGTGTATTTATGTTTTTTAACAAAGAAATCATCACTTTGTCCAATATAAATATAAATAGATATAGGTACAGGATCGTTGGTCCGCATAAGCCGTCCATGCCAGACTTATATGGGTTGGGCAATAAAAATAAGAAAAAGACCCGGTCCAAATCCTTTGTAACCCAATCAACGTATGGGATGAGTTTAATTTTTATATTAAAGCCCAAACCCAACCCACCCGACCCGAAATCATTAAAATTATATCAAATACAAATGTAAATGTCAATTCATTATTTATGATTTCAATGCAACACATTTATATTTTACTTTACTGTAATTTTTCTTAAATAATATAAATATTAAATTTAATTTAGTTCTTTACATTATAGTTTATTTGTAAATTGTTTTACAAAATAGATATAATTATTTTTAAATTAAAAATTTAAATTTTTTTACAAGTTTGTAAGTTAGTGGGTCGGGCTTGGGTTTTAGTTATTTATAAAGAGCTCGTCCTGGTCCGAACCTGATAAAATTTGTATATGGGTTGGACCGGGCATGGACCACTAATTTTTTTTATCTTGATTTGATTGGACCTGACCCGAAGTTGGCTCATGCCCATGCCCAAGTCTAACTATAACCATTTAATATCACAATAATATTGTATAGATTCATTAATAGTATAAACTCATACTTCTTAGTTGGAATCAAAATCAATATTTTTGAGAAAATCCTTTCAATTCATTTAGTATTTAAATTTTCACATAAAATGAATGGAATTTAAGTTCCAAATACACTCAGATGTTGTTAATGCCATTTCTTTTTCATAAAAAGTATAAATCTTATACAATGCACAAAATTAAATTTTGTTATAGGTTCCGAAATGTATCATTCATTCATTTGTCATGTTAATCTTATTTTCCTTTTAAAATTTTGTTATAGGTACTCAAATTCTTTTACGTGGTATAATACGAAACTTATTAACTAAAGTTTGACACTATTTCATATTATTTGAATTTTCTTTTTTCTCTTAGTTTGAAATAGTTATAATTTTTAACGTGATTTTCACCAGTTAAAACTATATCATATATTGTTAGAGATAAAAAAAAATGTAATCTATTATTATAATCTCAATTAAAATATTTGAAACACTATGATAAAATGTAAAATACCAATGAATTAGTAAAAAAGTAAAATTAATAAAATAGATACGATCAGTTTGGACTAGTAATTGCAATTTAGCTTTAGAGACCTCATATATGTACTGTAAGTTTTGTTCACAATATGCTCTTTGCAAATTACCAAGAAGCAAAATACAAAGGGAATGGCAATCATGTTCAAAGTAAACAACTCTCTGGTACAACAATAATAGAGAAATTAGACTGAACATAAAAATTGGGTGGTATAACAAAAATAAAATATCAATTAATCTATGGATAAATTTGGAGGATGCTTCTGGCACTAGTGCAGAAATGGCTTTTAGGGACGGTTCTGTTGGGCTATTCTGGACGGTTATGAACTGTCCACATAAGCCTCGACGCCATTGGTCAGAAGCAATATGGACGGTTTTGAACCGTCCGGAATACGAGTATTTCGAACGGTTCTCTTAAAAGAACCGTCCGCAATACTTACAATTTTTTAATGCTCAATGCAAACGGTTTCTTGTAGAACCCTCCCAAAAAGTGCGACCCTACAGGCCCTTTCTGCACTAGTGATTTTTTCCTTAACACCATTAACTTTGATGACGTGGCAAGGGGTAATTTCAGAAACCCAATTTCGTTCATCTTCATCTTTTATTTCATATTCAACAAAAAAAAGTTCCACTTGCAAATCAACAAAAAAATTGTTTCCATTCTCATATCCTATGCAAAATCCAGTGCAAAATCAAGATTTATTCAATAGAGAATTTATTTTTATGTCAAAAGTGTTCCATACAATTTGATTAAATATATTGTTTCCATTCTCGTGAAGAAGGCAAATAGTCACAGTCTGATCACTTCATGGTCACCTACGAGTTGTGCATTCAAACTTTAATTTCAGAAATCAACTGGTGCTTCTGCAATTCCTTGTTGGAGAATGATTCCTCGACGAACTTTGGTAGTCATTCGATGTGAGCTAAATCGTCATACTAGTTATATAAAAATACAAAATCAAAACATATAAAAAACAATACAATCAATTCTTAATTTGAATTATATCACCTGATTCTAAATAAACAACTAAATAAATTTTGAAAACTGTAACAAATGCATGGAGATGACCATCTTACTAGTAATTAAATTTTGAATTACTAGTACGTAAGTGTCGATCAACCGAATCAAAACCATCTTCCTTCATCTCATCATCAACATCGACGCGCCTTCACTGCTTGGCGACTCAAATATGACCCACTTTTCACAACCACAATCATCGTTGAAACAAATCCAATCATGAATCCCCCTTTCCTCTGCCGTCCACTCTATTTAACCATTGTTTACTCTAATTAACTTATCAAAACAGATGGAGCCGGTGTCGGAAGTTGATATTTAGTAGGAGAGGAAAGGCTGGCAGTAGAGAACTCTTGTCTAGTGAAGGAGGAAACGGTGAACATCAAGTTAGAGAAATTGAAATTAGGGTTTAGATGGGAAAGAAGATGAAATAAATTAGTCTTTTCCGGATATGCCCATTGCCACATCAACAAAGTTAACGGTGTTAAGGAATAAACCTTCATTTGCTAAGGTCGTGGAATCTCAAGGCCTCCTTTTGAGATCCAAAATTTCTCAAACCTCATTTTTAAAATAATGAAAACCTCAAGGTACGTTTTTTAAGTTTACCCTAAATAATATACCCAAATGTCAAAAAGTATCCAATGTTAATTATCATTCAAACGTTCACCTTCATAATTTCATAAGTAACGAAGGAATAGTAGATTCTAGCTAGTATTTTGATAAAATGGAGGTTATTTGGATATACCAGAATGCTTGGGATGAGCCTAGATGCTTGGAAACTAGAATTTATAGGTTTGGAGAGTGTTGGGTAGACTCGTTCCTAACATTTTGGGGGCCCGGGGCGAAAATATATTAAAGAAGCCTTCAATTTTAAAATTTAGGGTAAACTTTAAAAAACTCTCATGTGGTTTCACACTTTTTCGAAACAGTCCCCATGGAATATCTTTCAAAAGCATGCCTCTATTTTGAAACTTTAGCAAAAAAAAGTATTTTTTGTTCACACCATAAAAAATGCTGACGTGAGAGGGGTAATTTTGGAAAAATAAATCATTGATTTCTTTAAATTGTAAAAACATAAACATGACATTCATCCAGGCCACCAAAACTCAATCAAACATGTACTTTGAAAAAAAGTACCCAACGACACTCACAACCCTTCCTCCTTCCCTTCATTGCGACACTAATGCCGCCATAGCTCACAACCCTTTCTCCTTTGCCGGTCCTCGTCATTGAAACCTACAGGGGACAAAGTGAGTTGCAGAGAAGTTGAAAAGAAAACGGGAGATAGAAGCTCTTTAACTTTTGCTAATTCTTAATCTCTTGTTGATCATAAGCAAAGTGGAATGCACATATTTCTTTAAAAGTGGGTGAGAATTAGAAATGAAGTGTTTGGTTAGCGAGAAATTGAAGGAAAATTTCAACAACAAAAAAATGTTTTTTGTATCCAAAAACAATTTCATCCAAAATGGAATGGAAAATCAGTTTTAACCAACTAAATTGATCTTTGGTAATGCCTAAATATGTGAAAGAACTTAGTATTCCTAGACTGCTCACTTGAGAGCATTTATTCTGATCATCATTGCTGTATTAGTATTCTGACTTCTCCACCACCATCAAAGACACGACTTCATTACCGATGCTACTCTTTAGAAAGATTCACATTCAACAATTTGGAGTCTCCACTGCCGGGATACATTTTGGCTTTGTACAGTATCAATTTTGGAATCAAGGTTGACTGAGGTTTTTTTTATTTTCCGAAAATACCCTTGTCATGTCAGCATTTTTTGACGGTGTGAATAAAAAAGACTTCTTTTGTTAACGTTTCAAAACACTAGCATGCTTTTGAAAAAAAATTTCACAAAGACTATTTCGAAAAAGAGTGAAACCACATGAGAGTTTTTTGAAGTTTACCCTAATATTTATTATGAATGTTTCATATTTAGAGATGTTGAAAATTACACCTATAATCTTTAACTCATCTTTTTTTATAGATACATCAATTAATCAAAAGTCAATTAATGTTTATTTTTACCACAATACAAAATAAAAGGCTAAAACTTTTATTTGAGATCCCTTTCTAATAGGGGTGTTGGGCGGTCACCCCTAATGCTCCCCTAAAAAATGATCCTAGTGTTATGCTTGATAGCTTGAGTGAGCATACAAGCGGGATCGAGCCTACCTAACACAAAACCAATGGCTTACATTAAGGTCCAATCTACACCACTTATATAGCACTCATAATGCTTGTTTATTTCCAATGTGAGAAAAACCACACCTCCAACACTCCCCTCAAGTGCAACTGGGCCTGAACCAGTTGCCAGTTGCCAAATATGTCTTGGCATAACTCCTCAGAGGCGCAAGGTCATCAACAAGTCTAGTCTATCTGCAAGCTCAAACTCCACCAGGACTTCAAGAATACATGATCTTCTAGTTGTCAGTCATTTCTCTCGTTCTAATACCATTTAGAGAATCTAATGGCTTGAAGAGTGTTGGACTTGATAGCTTGAGTGAGCATACAAGTGGGGTTGAACTCATCTAACACAAAACTAATTGACTTACGTAAAGGCCCAATCTACACCACTTATATACCACTCTCAATGCTTATTTATTTCTAATGTGGGATAACCCACATCTCCTACAACCACTTGGAGAGAGTCCAGATAATTTTTAGGCTACTCGGATGGAGCCTTGGTTGTTTTAGACTTCTCGGATGAAGTCTCGATATTTATAGACTGCTCGAACAGAGTCTTTGATAAGTTCTGTAGACCTAGGTTAAGGGCATTTAATCGGGTTTATGATGTCCCATGTTCATAACACATAGTTGATATTGATGAAGTTGATAAATGATAAATATTTAAACAAAATATCGATAATGTCATTTGAGTAAATAAACATTTATGCAATTATCGTAAATATACGATCATGACATTATTTGATGTATAACATTCATGTATTTATATAGTTGTGACATTCTTGTGATTACATAAAAAAAGTCATTATTGTAAAAATAAAATGTGTAGTTTATCTTTTGTGGATTGGCCAGGTTGTACTGAGAGTCAGGTTGTGTTTGATAATTAATGTGGAAAAATGATTACTATTAAAATTTGAGGAGTTTTGAATAACGACGAATAGATCTTTGAATATCTTGAATGTTCGAATTTGATTTGAAAAGATCTATAATCTTGTGAAGATTACAATGGCGTAAAATGGATGGTTTGACTTTCAATAAAAAATCGAGTTTTTTTAAAGACTGAACATTAAAAAATTCAGTTATGATAAAAACGCGAGATACAATATTTAAATATTGATTAAAAAGTTTCTCAAGAAAAAATTTTAAGCTATCTTCAATGTCTAAGAAATCTGCAGAGAAGTTTTTAAGATTTTTTTGATTCAGATTCTTTTGATTCATTGACTGTCTATTTCCTATTCATAATAGAAAAATTTTTAGTGCATTTTAGAGGCGAAATGTTTCTAGGGAGGGTTTTTGAATTTTAGAAACGAATAGGGTGTCACTTTCCGGTATTTGATGTCATAGGCGACCACTAAGTGTGGCTATCGTGGTGGCCACCGGCTGCCATATACGTATACAGACCAAAGATATATTTTATTCAAAATTTTCCCATTAAACTTTTTTTTTTTTCAAATTTTAATCAAACATTGTTTGCGACACATTGGACAATAATAATTAGAACTCGAGAAATGTGGCCAGAAAATATCGTGCTCATCCAACCAAGACAATATTCAACATGCATGTGAATGAAAATGATATTATAGATTATAGGTTGAATGCATCATCACCCTCTTAATATGTTTAAAGACACTCATTTATAACTTCTTAAATCTGCAAAGTTTGTTCCCTTATTTTCATGTGTCAGCTTCAAAATATCTTTTTATCATCAACCAAAACTAACACATGATATTGAACGGGACAAACTAGTGTATCTTTTTGCAAGGTCATAGAGTTTTTTTTTTAAACTTTTGAAAGTTCAGGAGAAAAATTGACGTTTAGGGATTGACTAAGTTTAATGTGAGAACTGTTCCGAGAACATAAACAAGGGAAAATAACATTTCTTTAGTCACTAATCACTAACTTTTATTTGGAAAAATTTTATAAATTGGCTAAAAATAAGGAATTCTATAGGGACAAGTTTTTGGTCCTAACATTTTTGACCCAATAAGTTTCATTATAACAAAACATACGTTCCTATCAAAACCTTTCACCTATCTCACGCTCAACGTTCAATCTCCCTCTCTCTGGCGGTTTCAAATCACGATCGCTTCAACTCATCGTTGCAAATCACGATCGCCTAAACTCACTCACTGCAAATCACGATTTCCTTCGATTCAGCAGCTACTCCAACTATTTAGCTGCAATTTCAACAAAGATTTAAGGAAATACGAGTCGATACAAATTCTTTAAACTCAATCGTTCAAGATCAGATATTACATGTTAGATTTCGGAAAACCTAAATCAAGTTAAAGAGTCAAATATACTTCTATTAATGTGAATTTTGTTGCAAAGAAAAATGACTGAAAAGAGCATCACAAAAATCAGTTAGTGAGAAACTACTTAAGAAACAGAAAATTCAGACCAAAGAGTCTCTATTAAAGAGTGAAGGAGAAGAAGTTCAAACATAGCAACGCTAGGTAACTACAAATTCATTTTAGATTTGAAATGATTAATAAACATTACTAAATCTGGTATAAAACTGGTATTCACATGGTAAAAGCAAAAAAAGAATCTCAAAGATCAAGAATGCTTTAGGAATCCTGTAGGTGGGAATCTAAAAAATAAGTTATTATCATGATAAACTAAAACAAAAAGCAAAATAAAGACAAGGCTTTGTTAAATAATGATATTAATTTGGAAATGATATGGTAATAAGCTAGAAAGCTAAGAAAAAACTACTATTATGGCAATAAAAAAGGAATAAAGCAATTAAAAAGAAAGTGTTGTAAACATGATAGGAGAAACTATTCTATATGCTAAACATAACAGGAGGACTAAAAAAACATAATGTTTTAAAATTAAACAAATAGAATCAGGTAGGTAAGAACATGGTAGGAAACTGGAAGGAACGAAAATATGACAAATCAGGTAAGAATTTGTAATTATATGGTAGGGAATTGATAAAAAAACAATATCATACAAAATATAACTAGTAAGAAAGAAATATAAGAACAAATGTAAGTCTTAAAAGTGAAAAAATGAAACAAAAAGTGTTAAACAAGACATGAGATGTAAAAAATTTTAATTTTAATGAATCATGTATATAATCGGTAGCTAAATGGTAGGTATTTGGTAGAAAAAGCAATCATGTTCAAATGTTTTATTAATTTGCTAAGGATCTGATAGGAAAATGGTAGGTAAGATACAAAGAGTATCTTCTTATTTGATGATGAATGATAAAACTTACTTAATCATTCGACATTTATGTAGAAATACAAGCTCGTCATACCATAGGGAAAAGTATAATGCTAGGGTTAAAACTACCTCAAACAATGGGATAACTAACTTCATAATTGACAATGCCCACAATGATGATGTAAAGCAGAAATTGTATACAACAATCTTCGATAAATTTTTTTTAAAAAAAACCATGAAAACGCATAGGAACCTATTGCACAACCTGTTGATTAGGAAGATTGAGCAAGATAAGGATAATTGCATGTTTTTTTATTAGAGAGAAGCCAATCTATGTCGGAAAGGAAAACTTCATGTTGATAACTGGACTATGATCAACACCTGAGGATGATTACAAAATTTTAAAAACCAATGAATCATATGACATCTCTAGAAAATACTTTCTAGGAAATAAGGGAAACATCACAAAGGGTATGATGGAGAAGATCATGGCAAAAGAAGATGAAAATCATAGGAGTCAAATCGGGAGGATCAAAATTGAAATAGATGATGGCCAGTTCATCCTAGCAATATTGTACTTCATAATATGCTACCTCGTGGGGAGTGAACTAACCGAAAAGATCCCGCTAAAATACTTAGACACAATATAGTCCAACAAATACATGGAGGCTACATGGTGAGAATTATCTTTCCAGAAGACATTAACTGCACTAAATAAAATGCGGGAAAAATAGTATGACCAAAAACATACTTGATCAATGGCCTCATGATGGTGTTGTAGGTATGGTTCTATGAGGTGTGCGGAGGATGTGAAGGGGTGGTTTATGAAAAAAATAAAAATGAAGCAATCAGAGAAAGGTTTTTTAAATGGGAGCCTATTGACAACAAATCCAAGACTGTTGGGGTGGAAAAGAAACAGTTCAAGAAGGGAGATATGTTTATAAGTACTCCATAACTTATAAATAAAAAATTATATTTATGTCAATGCTTTTTTTTTTTTTATAAATTCTATGATACAATGTCTTATCATATTCATGCTTATTTATATAATTGAATTGAAATGTAGTTGAACATCATATTGATTGCATCAATTACAGAGGATCTAATAAATTTGCCCACAGATATATTCATTCCATGGCATGAACGATTAACACTCGAAGAAGAAAACAATCAAACTGATTTGATGGAGGAGTTGAGGAGGTTGTGATAAGTGTATAATTACACTTATTATCATGAAATTTTTAATTATAAAATGATATGGTTTAAAGTCATTTTATACTTCATATAAAAGATTTCACATGGTATGTAGTTGTTTTTGATGCAAATGTAGAAACTAGGTGAATCTAGGGAGTAAAATGATCAATGATGGAATTCTATGTAAAAAGACTGAAAAAGGTGCAAAAAGATGTGTGGAACACAAGGAATTGGCTTAGGATCGAAGCTGTCAAAGATCGGTAAAGTTGCAAAGAAGAAACATGAAGAAAAACATATATCACGATCGTGATAACCATTCGCGGTTGTGACTTGTTACTCTTCACAAGTAGAAAGTTTCCAACCAATAGTCATGATCGTGAAACATATATCGCGATTGTGACACATATATCACACTAGCGACTTGTGACGGTTATTGGTAAACTCTTCTCAACTACTAATCGTCGGATAAGAATGATCAACCGCCATCAACCGTTAGACGAAAAGATACATTTTGGAAGTAAACCAATCATAAAAACGTGCCTATCCATTGTAGATGAGGATGAAATCTTGCATACAATCATATTAAAGTGATGCAACCATTCGCCAATGGACATGATTCTTTATTTGGATACACGCAACCCTTCACACTCTATAAATAGGGTTCAAATCACACCAATTTTGTGGCATATGGTAGAGTGAAAATATAGAGAGCATATGATACACATTAGAGAGTGAAAATTGTCTAGATTTTGCTAGTTCAAAGTGTTAGTGTGAAAAATGTTTAAGTGATTCGATTTTTGTTTTGATCACTAGATTTCTCCACAAATTCGAGTGATTGTTGTATGAGTGTCATTGCAAAGCACTTATCAATAAAATTTTATGTTCTTCAACATTCATTTGTTTGATATTCAAAAAGAATAGCATCCTAGTGGAGGTTCTGTACGAGTCGAGACCGAATTCAAAGTAGACGTAGGAATTGCGGGAATTGACGACTCCCATTAAAGAGTGGATACAGTTTGATCAACTTTAGCTTTCACTTGCATACCTTACAACTTTACTTTTTTTTTTCTACTTATACTTTCTATTTTGAAATTTATGGTATGTCTATGTGTCATAACGAGTATTTTGTCTTGCGTCATTTATATTAATCAAGTTATATTCTTTCGAGTTAACTTTAAGAGTGATTTCAGGGTTAACAAGATTGTGTATGATCACTGGATCTATGATTATAACGCTATTTAGTTGAGCCAACATTTTTAGAGTGGTAACTTACTAAATATGGCTATATGAGAGCGACCCATAATAAGCATAGTAATATTGTTATCTAGGTTTTTATAACTGTCATAATTTGTTTACTCTAGATTTGGAAAAGTCATTTCATGTGTTGTTCTATGATGAATTATTGAATATTTGGGCGTCTAGAACCGAGTTTGTTGAAGTTATCTAGTGTGTAAAACAACGTTGATTACTTTACATATTATTCTCTACTATACTTGTTCTTAGGGAATATCTATATAGTTTATATCTTCTCTAATCTATTCATGCATCTATTTATTCATCAGTCTATCATCCAAATCCTACAATATATCTTATTTCTTTTGTTTCGTAACTCTAGTTGGTCCATAGAACCGAATTCCTTCCTTGTGGGATCGATATCTTTTAAAACTACATCGCAACTATATACTTGTAGTGATCATCATTATTCTATTTGATAATCGGTACTTATAACACTTGTCCATATTTAGAACTTTTATTTTATCAGTAGGAAAGTGGAGAACAAGGTTTTTGGCACCGTTACCGATAAAAAGGCTTTCAGAATGAGTATAGCCAGAAAACTTGCGAACAAGTTTTTAGCACCGTTACCGAGGAAGGCAAGTGCGTTCTAGAGATCAAATACTGGGTGACTACGGTACCAAGTCTAAAAAATTGAAGAAATAGAAGGATTAAAGAAGGTCATGATCGCGACTATAGATCGCGCTCGTGAAGTTATACAACAAAACCTTATGTTCCTGTTTTGAAGGAAATCACGATCGTGACAGGCCTTCGCGATCGCGACACGGGCCCCGGATTCTCCTTCACAACAAACGGGTTTACTCTTTTCTTTTCTTTTTCAAATTTTAGAATGGTGTTTGGATTTCGTGTTTTCATTTTTAATAAAATCTCTCACAATGAGGACATTATGTTCTTTAGTGTGGGGGGCCATTTGTAAAAAATCCCAAAAATCCAAAAAAATCAAATAAATTAAAAAAAATTGAAGAATATGAAAATTTTCTTGATTTTTTGTTATTTATACATTATCCATACCTATACTATACTAACATATGTTCCAAGGTTATTGTGAGTGTTAGGTATTACAAGTTTGATGTTAGTGCAAATTTCAGACAAAATTTTTGTTTCGAGTTTGAGCGCACGTTGAAAGTGTGAGCGCTTCATAGCACAACATTTAGCATTTGGCAAGGATGAGTGGTGAGTAACAATCAAAAGCAACATTTCAAGTAAGTTTCGATATATATTTCAATGCAACATAAATTAGTATAAGTTATATAGTTTTAGTTTAATGCTACCGATAAGTTAGTAGTGGAGTAATATCTAGTAGTGTTCTTACTATGAGTTTTATATGTTATTCTTGAATACGTTCTATAAGTATTGAGTGTGTTTAAAGTGTTGGGAAACTATAGCCATAATACTTTGAAAGTGATCAATAAAGGATGAGGGCATTAAGAGAGAAAAATTCAAAAGAAAGGGAGGATAACCAATGAGTTATGCAAAAGGTGAGGAATGGTACGGAGCAGAAACCGCAACCATTAAATGAGTGAAAAAGTGAAAAGAAAGCATAGCACAAAAATGGGTGGAAAGTACAAATCCGTACTTGAAAAACATATGCTTAAAGGAAAAAAAAGAGAGAAAGTGGTATGGAGCATAAAATACAACCGCTAAAAAAAGGGGAGAGTGGTATGGAGCATAAAATGCAACCACTAAAAAAAAGGAGAGTGGTATGGAGCTTAAAACCACTAAGAGTATTTTAGCATTGTAGGTTACCTAAATATGCCTTGAGATCAAAATTTTCAAAGTGTGCTCCCTTTGTCCTTTATACTTTATACTATACTTGAGAGAAGGAAATATTCGAGTAAGCATATAATGTTTATATGAAGATACGATTCGGTTGACCCTCCATTAAGAGCAAAGATATGCAACTGAACTATATAAATTGCGTATTACTAATTTATGGGAAATTTCGTTACTTAACTTGAATCTTATGCAACGTGGGAATGTGTTACTCACTACGATAGTCTTTCACCAAATGAGGTACGAACTTGAATACTATTTTATACAATTCTGTTATGTTTACCTTAAGGACAAGTGTGAGCGGACAATATTCTGGACCCGCGCGATCGTCGCGAGGCTCTGGCCCACGTGGGGTTTTTCGAAAAGGAGCATGCTTCCAAAGATGAGCTACTCAGAGTAAATTGTTTGTTTTGAAAAAGGTGATTTTCAATCTTAAAAGACTCGAGACCTAAATCTCTAGTCTATGTTACAGAGTCGCCACCCGGATCAGCTCTTCCGGGAAAATTTGGTACAGCTTAGATCCTTTTGCCTAATCCGTGCCATAGAACAGAGATTCAGGTTTGGATGAGTTACCTATTTCATCGTCATTTGAGTTAAATTATACTTGATAGAAACCATGTTTATAATATTTGAATTAAACTAGATATTTTCGGTTTATGTCATAGTTTATAACACATGCATAATATGGCAAATAAATTACGAAAAGTAAACACGTAGGAAATTTAAATGCTCCCAGTCTATGGGGGATTAATTACATCATTGGGTTGGGGGTTTTACAAACTGCCTAAATACATCGAAATCTAGGGGATACAATCGCATAAAATACATCGGTATCTAAAAAATGTTACATTTGATTTGCGAGACTCGAGAGATCTAATTTAAAACATTGAATAGTTTGAAATTTCTTTTTTGTAAAAAGGGTTCATTTTATGCACATAAGTTGTTTAATCATTTTTTTAGTGAAAATGCCACATACGAATGTTTGTCGGGTCAGTTATCCGGGAACTTCAGTTTCGTTCGTCAGGGGTTCCTAACACACTTCATAATAATATTGACAGAAAATATATCCAGGTCTAAAAACGTAAATCATAACGTTATAAAAATCACTCCGAAGAGGAAATCGTTAAAGTCGATAAATTGAAATCCCGACAAAGGGAAATCGACTTCAACCATCCAAACTCCCTCTAGGACGATCTCGGGTTTGTAAAATTTTCACATATACGCATTATATAACTTAAAAACTCAGGTTTCAAGCCTGAATGGTCACCAGTGACCCTCTTCAACATAAATCGAAATCTGGAAATTTCACGAACATTCTACTTGTGTTCTGCCTAGAAACTGATATCGTTAACGACATCAATAATGTTGTTAACGGTATTGCGATGCCGTTAACGGCATCACAATGTTGTTAACGACAATGCAAGGATAGAACATGGGTAGTTTCTATTTTGTTTATATTTTTCCATTTTTAACCATCCAGAACAAACATATGATACAAACTAGTGAGACATGACTCTAGGAACTTAGAGGCTTACCCCGTTTCCAAGAATCCACTTCGCTTGGTCTACGAAAATTTCCAAGAAGTCCTCGAATCTTTAGTTTGGTTTGCGATTTTGTCGAAAAATGAAGAGTAAGTGCTACTCTTTTATGAAGAGAGTTAAAACTACCTGAATGTGAGTCTCGGCAAGAGGAGAAAGGAAGTAGAAACCCTTCTCCACTCAACTTTAGACTTCTGAAAATTTAAAAACTTGGAAAACTATAGAAAATGGACTTAAAGATTAAGAACTTCTAAATGAGTAAAAAATGCTTGTTGTAGACACTTAAACCAAGTTCTTATTGTGCTAGAACTTAGTAGAAAATGTTTTAAAAGAACTCTAAACCTCAAGTTTGCTTAAACTCTTAATATATCTCACTTTTCGAAACAAGTGGACTAAACCTCAAACTTGCCTAAATGACCCAAGATAACCCAAGTTCATGCCCTATCCATGAACTTGCACACTCAAGTTCCAGAAATACAAGTTGAAAGGAGTTAAAAGATTATTACTTAGTTATCAAAACACTTAAAATGCCTTTAGAATGCTTAAAAACCAAAAAAACCATTCAAAATAACACTCACTTCTCTCAAGCTCACTTTCTTCTGCACTTTTTGCTTAAATGTGAGCTCTCCTCTTTCTGCTAAATCTCTCTCTCTAGTTCTGAAAAACCAGCTCTCATTTAAAGAGAGAGCCCCCTTCAATCCAAAAAGGAAGTCAAAGTAGGATCTTTTTTTTCATTTTTTTCAACCCTTTTTAATGCAAATGTTGGGTTAAAAAGTCTTAAATAAGGTGTGGCAGGTGTATTTCAAAAGATGAAATCCGAGTAAGTGGACAAAGATTTATTTTTTGGCTGAAAAGTCCACGAAGGGCAATTCTGGTTCTGCTACCGCTACAATGTCTTCAACGATATTAGTCAATATCGTTAATGACATTATAATGTTGTTAACGACATTGCGATGTCGTTGATGACATTGTGATGTCGTGAACGACATTGCATGGCCAGGCTGGGCTTTTCTTTTTAACTTGGGCTTTTTAAGAAAAAAAAGACTCAAAGAAACAAGACAGTTGATTTTCGGACGATTTCAGGACCTTGCAAGATTTGTTTTTTGGTTGAAAAGTCCACAAAGTGCAATTCTGGTTCTGCTACCGCTGCAATATCTTTAACGATATTAGTCAATATCGTTAATGACATTGTAATGTCGTTAACGACATTAGAATGTCGTTGACGACATTGTGATGTCGTTAACGACATTACATGGCCAGGCTGGGCTTTTCTTTTTAACTTGGGCTTTTTAAGAAAGAAAAGACTCAAAGAAACAAGACAGTTGATTTCCGGACGATTTCAGGACCCTATAAAATGTGAAAAGCAAACAAGGGAAAAATTACAGCTTCATCATCGAACTCGTGAGTCAGGAGTAAAATCTCGTGCTCACAGGCTACCCCTCGTGGGATCACTGTTGATATGAGATCAGTATGGAGCCACGATTGAAAGAGCAGCGGGGTTTAGAGATAATACCTGCCTGGTCGCAGTTGGCACCCTCTGGGGATGATGGCTGGAAGCTTTTATCTTGGTTCGGTGTTCTTCCGGGGATTGGTCTCTCGATGCTCCTTGTGAATTGCCCGTTTGGCAATGTTTACCCCTGGAGGGTTGACCTTCGGTTGGTTGATACCACTGGAACCGTTGAGGAGAGAATGTTGATCGTGTTCCCCCATTCTCTTGATTGAGAATCTCGTGTGTAGGCTATGGTAAGCCATTTGATGACGTAGACCATAGGAAGTCTGTTGATTGAACAAGGTAGGGATAAGACGTGAATTGTAGAAAGTTCATTGACTGGAAAAAGTCAGAAGTGGATGAACTATAAAAAGTTCATTTGACTGTAAAAAGTTCGAAAATTGTGAACTGTAGAAAGTTCATTTGACTGTAAAAAGTCTGAAAATGGTGAACTGTAGAAAGTTTGTTTGACTATAAAAAGTTTGAAAATAGTGAACTATAGAAAGTTTGTTGACTATAAAAAGTCAGGAATTTTCGAACTGTAGAAAGTTCGTTGACCGTAAAAAGTCAGAAAATTTTGAACTGTAGAAAGTTCGTTGACTGTAAAAAGTCAAGAATTTTCAAACTGTAGAAAGTTCGTTGACCGTAAAAACTCAGAAAATTTTGAACCGTAGGAAGTTTGTTAACTGTATAAAGTCAAGGAATTTTGAACTGTAGAAAGTTCGTTGATTGTAAAAAGTCAGGAAATTTTTAACTGTAGAAAGTTTGTTGACTAAAAAAAGTTAGGAAATTTTGAACAGTAGAAAGTTTGTTGACTGTAAAAAGTCAGGAAATTTTACGAACTTTAGAAAGTTCATTGACTGTAAAAAGTCAGAAAATTTTGAACTGTAGAAAGTTCGTTAACTGTAAAAGTCAAGAATTTTTGAACTGTAGAAAGTTCATTGACTGTAAAAAGTCAGAAAATTTTGCACCGTAAAAAGTTCATTGACTGTAAAATTCAGAAGATTTTGAACTATAGAAAGTTCGGTTAATTGTAAAAAGTCAAAATATTAAGAAAATGCAAGTTATAAATGCATGTTTTAATTCCTTGATTGAGATTGCCGAAAGCAAAAATTTTTGCCCATTCAATTAAGAATTAAAATATGAATGTGTAATAATTAATTCAGGTCACGTGCTCGAGTTTCGGAACCGTTTGCAAGGTTTCCGAAGTTATCCACATGTTTTTGGTGACTTTTACAAAGTTAAAATACACTTTAAAATGGATTTTAAATGGTTAAAATGAATTTGGGTTGAAAATAAAAGAATTGTGCTGACCCAAAATCAATATCGTTAAACATCACAATGTCATTAACGACATCGCAGTTTCCAGATTTTAAAATGAAACCTAACTTTTCTCCCCTTTTCTCATTCCACCAACAAAACAACTCTTTTTCTCAAAAAATCAAATTTCTTCTCCGATTCTCCCCGTAAAGATGTTGGGCAAGATCAAATCCCACAACCCGAAGGTCATTTCTTCCTCTTCTGTTGAGGCCCACCCCGATATCCTGAACTTTAAATGATGTTCGATGGAGGAGGTGTTTTGTTTCGAAAGGGATGGCGAATTGGTTTTCGATCGATTCCCCGATCACTACTCTCCGCCCGAGGCTCGGGGAACATGCCTCAGTAGTCCAATTAAGCAGAAACTCCCTCAATTTTGAGTTTTTTTCCCAATTTTAGTCTAAAACCTAAGTTTGGAATTTCATGAAAATTGTATGTTTTAGATGAAATTGATGCATGATTAGGCTTTATTTGTTGATTATACATAGTTTTGGATGATTTGGAACTCGACGTGGAGGATTAAAATGCAAAAATTTGGATTTTTAGGGATTGAAATCGTGGGCAGAGGCTATTTCTGCCTCTGCCACTGGAATGTCGTTAACGACATTGCATAATGTCGTTAATGATATTGCATGGGTAGAAGGCAGAAATAGTTTTGCCTCATCGAAAATCGAATTTGTTGCACGATTTCAACCTATTTTGCGGTTTTCGTCAGCACATATACCTAGAAAAAATGTTTAAGCCGAAACTCCCTCAATTTTGAGTTTTTTTCCCGATTTTAGTCTAAAACCTAAGTTTGGAATTTCGTGAAAATTGTATGTTTTAGATGAAATTGATGCATGATTAGGCTTTATTTGTTGATTATACATAGTTTAGGATGATTTGGAACTCGACGTGGGGGATTAAAATGCAAAAATTTGGATTTTTAGGGATTGAAATTGTGGGCAGAGGCTATTTCTGCCTCTGCCTCTGCCACTGGAATGTCGTTAACGACATTGCATAATGTCGTTAACGATATTTCATGGGTAGAAGGCAGAAACAGTTCTGCCTCATTGAAAATTGAATTTATGCACGATTTCAACCTATTTTGCAGTTTTCGGTAGCACATATACCTAGAAAAAATGTTTATGATGAAAAGGATACGGATTTTTGAGTTGACTTTTCAATTTATCTTTGTGTTATTTTTATTTTTGCAGCCACAGACCTATACCAACTTTACCGGTATATGGGCTCTCGGGCGGTGGTGGAATCGTACAGCTGGAGACCCGGAGCCTCAGGCTGCTATTAAGGCCACTGGGTTCGATGATCTCGCATAGGTTTTGACAGCTCATATGCCTCACCTATCGCATCCTGCTCTTACCGCCTTGGTCGAGCGGTGGTCGGAGACTACCCACAATTTCCACCTTCCTATGGGAGAGTTGACCATCACTCCTTCGGATGTGGTGGTGATGACTGGCCTTTCCTGGCACCCGTGGGCCATCCATTTTGATATCTTCATGGATCATTTCTCTAGCTCCGACTGGGCGATCAACCGGGTGTGCGAGTTATTCGACGTGGCCCCACGAGCGGGGAAGCTCTCCTATAAAGAGCTATACAGTTACTAGTACTCAATGGACAAGGTGCATGTGAATCAAAGGGCTCACTGAATCCGCTCCTTCGTGATCAGCCTATTGACAATGCTCTTCTTCCCTGTCGCCTCCAACAAGATCAACTACGGGTTGATCTTAGTTGTCGAGGACCTGGCATCCATCTCGATCCTGAATTGGTCGAGGGCTAACTTGGGCTAGATGTACTATGGCCTGGATTGCATGGTGAGGGCCCATGAAAAGGCCCTCAAGCTGAGTCACGTCCTCCTCCAAGTAATTGCTTCAGCCTTTTAGATTTTTATATATATTTCTCATTATTTCCATGGCTTTATTTAACCTTGATTTATCTACAGGTCTGGGCCTTTTCGTACCAGATTCTTCCTCACCCGATTTTCAAGATCGGGGTAGTTCGGGATGAGCCATTCCTGGTCATCTAGTGTCGTCCGATCGGGGGACTCCACAAGTGGCGGACCGGGTATCGAGAGTGCCTCTATGGCCTCACGCTCGAGTAGGTATTTAAACGATTCCCTGAGTCTTTCGTTATTTCCTTGCTTTGATGATCTCATTATGAGCGTGTGCTTTCTTTTTTGCAATTGCAGATCAGCGACCCTTGGACCATGGTGCCAAACCAGGCCGTGATGGTGACTAAGCGCACTGATGTTGATGATCATCACTTGTTCTTAGAGTCCCCTCTCTCCCTTGAGTGGTACCTTGGTGAGAGAGTCCGGTCTTGGTGGACTTCGACCATCGCGGAGCATCTTGTGACTACTTCTCCTCCTATCGATGTGTTCTAGCCGAACCTGATAATCATGTTTGTGGTGGATCAGGCCACATTCTTCTAGGGGGATGGCATGGCGGCTCCTTCCAGCGACGGTTCTTACTTGATACACCTAGGTCGGTTGATTCCCCCATACCCTTGCTCTGCTCTTAATGATATAGAGGATTGGCATCGCCAGAAGATGATGGAGATGATGGGTGGAGCCCTCTCGGATGACGAGGAGGAGGATACGAAAATCGAAGGAGGCGGTGGAGGTGATGGTCCCGATGATAGTCCTGGTCACGGATGCAGTTCCGGTAGCGAAGGTCACAATAGTGGCGGTGGTTATGGAGGTGTGGGTAGCGGTGGAGGTCACGACGATGGTGGTGTGGGTACTTCAAGGGTATGGATCTCCTCAAATTTTAATTCCCTTAATCATGTTTGTATAGTACTGATAGTTTTGAAATAGGCTGGCGTGGGTATGCGAGCCCGAGCACCCCGAGTTGACTCCTAGGACCGGATGTATCACATTCCTGGCTTTGTGGAGGGGCACTCCACCACTCATCTGGAGACAGCCTTCTCCTTGATGGCCAGAGCTCGTCCATGGTGACCTTGCCCCCAGAGGACACCACCCCATGTGAGATTCCTTCCTACTTCCTTTCTAACCTGATTGGTCCTTTATCGTTGACTTTTACGTTATTTTTTCAGGTTCCCCAGGTTAACGCGGAGAGCTATATTCACCACTACTTGTCTGCTCGTGATATGATCATTGCGCAAAACGGGGCAACTGAGGTAATCCTGCTCAACTTTTTACTAAAACATGTATATTTATGGATGCATGTTGATGTATATGCTTGTTCATCATATGTTGACGTTCCTGTGAGTTTTCATGTTATGATTCATTCTTCTGATCACAGGCCTTGATCTCCGTGGAGCACCAGAACTATCTAAGGTCTCAGGAGCACGTGCAGACTCAGGATCTAAGGATTGCAGATTTGGAGAGGCAGCTAGCCTAGTCCCAGAGGTTTGTTCATCCAGCTACGTCGAGTGGGAGTCGCTCGAGGATGCATCGGGGGTCCTCTTCCCGCTCCAGCATGCGTCGGGGCAGATCAGGGATTAGAGATGTGGAGGAGGATAGCCGCATCACCGAGACTGTGGAGGATGAGTATGAGGGGTATTCTTCCTCCATTTAGACTTTTTTTTTCATTTTTCTATTATCATTTCTTAAATCGTAAGGACAAAACTCATTGTAGCTTTTTGGTGCTGCTGACACTTTTCGCACACTTTCCTACTTTTATTTCAAGTATTGCTACTGATTTTGACTTGATTATGATGATTTTGAGATTTTATTGCTTAACAGTACTTCCCTCAATCTGAAATTTACCGGTAAACTGAGTTGTATTCTAAATTGCGTTTCTAACTGACATTGTAGCTGTAATACAGTTAACAATACGGGAAAATTCAATCTGCTAATAGATATAGGCAAAATGCCAGAAAAGTAATATCGTTAATGATATCAAGATACCGTTAACAATATCGCAATACCGTTAATGATATTACAACATTGTTAACAATATTGCACAATATCGTTAATGATATTGCACTCCTTTTTCACGTCTGCTTTCTTTTTCTCCCCTTTTCCAATGGCATCTCACAATCAACAACTCCGGGCCTTCCTGCGTACACTGAAGAACCCTGACTGGAAGAAACTCGAAAGATTCAGCTTGTGGGGTCTCCGATATCTCACCTTTCGCCCCGTGAACAAAGCCTTGGTTAGGGCCTCCATTTCATTTTAGGATCCCTCCGCCCATGTCTTTCGATTTTCTCACCAAGAGCTCTACCCAATAATCGAGGAGTATTAGGCCATCCTTGGGATCCCATGCCACTAGGATTTTCCTTTAGCGGTCCCGTCCTACCGCTTCTATGCCGAAGCTTCCCTCAAGGGTTTATGGAATTTGGACTCCGTGATCTTTTTTCTCGCACACCCATCATCTCCAGGAGGGTTTTGGGTTGATGCGATGCTGGAGTGGTGCATCAGTGTCCCTAGAGCTCACATTGTTTGGCCCTTCATGGTGGCTCTACTCTTGATGTTAGAGTTTATTTTGTGGAGTTGACCTTGTTGCCCCGTTTTGGTTGATATCCATTATTGATGCACTTTATCGGGGAAATTCTCCATCTGCATTAGCACTGGCGGAGAATCTCATTAGCATGGATGCCGCTATCTCTTACCTTGATCTGGTCGATGGCTATTTCACGCTTCTCGATGTAGGCCCGTAATGACTATCTATCGAATTTCCTCATTTCTTGCTTTTCTAAACAGGGTTTACTTTAGGTTTAGCTGCTAAAGAAGCTTTCCCTAATCGGTGTTCTACGGGGGTTAAAGACTAACGGGCATTCTCGAATGACTGAGCATGACTGGACTCGGATTTTTGGCCAACTTTTTAATAACCGAATACACTGGCTTTGCCCCTGGTGGTTAATCACTCATATCGCAGTTTTGATGCACAAGGATGGGATCCTTCTGATGGGCTTATATCTTTCCACGTTCTATTCGCCTAGCCGCATATGCAGGCAGTATGGTAAGCACCAAAGGATACAGCGCAATATATGTCCTTCTCGGGTTTTCAAGTGGCATCACTCTTAGCCGGATAGACTATCAACTTTATGGGTTCAGCATACCCAATTTGTTTGTTTGGATTATGGAGCGACCGAGATTATAGAGACGGACAGATTTTATCACGGGTGGCTTGCAGCGACCAAGTCCTTGACAGATCCTCAGTGGTGTGCGTGGGTGACTCGTGAGTGGTCTAGGGAGGAAGATGGCTTGAGCCCTTATAGTGGTAGGTAGAGCTAGCTTGATGACTTGGTCTAGAATGATGCTATTTTAATAAAAAAAAATTAATCAACTTTTGCTTAAAAAATTAATCAGATTTATTTGTCTTTTTCCTAAGTACAAACTATTAGACTAATTGTATCGTAAAATGTTTGTGCTTACTTGTGACGTTTCAACCATTGGCATTCACACACTTTTCCATGAGCATACAAATTAAACATTTTCAGCAAGAAATGATATCTTTATTGATGAAATAAATTGAAGTACAAATGTTTCGAGTGATCCGACTCCTGTCATTAGCTAGCCCCTCTCAGGTTTTGTAACTAATGAATTTATTCTTCACTCATTGTCCTAAGTCTTTCCTGAATCACCCTTTTTGGGTTTTCAACTTAGTGGACTATCTTATTTTTGCAAAAAAAGGCCCTAATTTTTGCTCAACTAATAAAGTGTTAGCTGACGGGCTTATTTACATATATATTTTTTTGTATTTGTACTGCTTTTCTAGATTTATTTCTTTTCCTAAATGTGGTAGGGCTTAAGCCTATCTTGATTAATGGGTTGATGAACTCGTTACCATCCATATCCATAATCTTGAATGCCCCTTTACTCATCACTTTCTTAACTACAAATGGACCTTCCCAATTAGGCCTGAACTTCCCTCTGACATCCACATTCTAAGGTCTCAACTACTTTAATACCAAGTCTCCTGCTTTCAAGGATTCCCTCTATCGCTTGACTTTGCTATTATATGCTCTGTGCCATCTGTTGCTGATACATTTGCAAATAAAGCTTTGAGTCAGTGCTCGTCAATCATGATGAGCTGTTCAAATCTGGCTTTGGCCCATTTCGATTCTCCTAACTTGGCTTCCAGGGCTATTCTTAAAGATCCCACTTCTATTTCCACTGGCAAGACTTTTTCCATTCCGTACAATAGCGAGAAAAGAGTTTGGTTTGTGGGGCTTCGTATACTCGTTCTATAGCCCTAAATTACGAAAGGTATCTTATCTACCCAATCTCGATAAGCTGTCACCATCTTACTCAGGATTTTCTTGATGGATTTGTTAGCTGCCTCCACCGCCCCATTAGCTTGTGGTCTATATGGCAAAGAGCGATGATGCTCGATATTGTATTTCTTGAGGAGTTCTTTCGTTGCCCCTTGGAATTGAACTCCATTATCTAAGACAATGTGATGAGGAATCCCATAACAAGTGAAGATGCATTTCTCTATGAACTTGGCCATTTTCTTGGTGGTGATATTGGAGTACGATTCGGCTTCCACGCACTTAGAGAAGTAATCAACTACCACTATGATGAATCTATGGCCGTTACTGGAGGAGGGGCGAATCTCACCAATTATGTCGATCCCCCACACCAAGAATGGCCAAGGAGTAGATAAATGGTGGAGATCAGAGGGGGGTAGATGGCTGAGATCCCCATAGATTTGGCATTCATGGTATTTCTTCACTTCCGCCACACAGTCTGTGACCATAGTAGTCCAATAATAACCTTGACGTTGAATCTTCTTGGAAAGGGCTAATCCATTCATATGTGGTTTGTAATCCCCTACGTGCATACATCGTATGACGAGCATAGCCTCATTCCCATTCAAGAAACAGAGCAACAAACCCTCTGGAGTACGTCTAAACAAATCATTGTCAAGAAGTTGGAATTGGATGGCCAGGTGATGGAAGGAAGTGCGCTCAGAGTCCATGGCGTCCTTAGGATAAATCCCATCTTTCAGAAACTGGATAATATCGAAGCACCGATGGTTTGATGGGTTGGGTCTGGGGCCCTTTCCACATAGAGGCTAGAGTGGCTAGGAAATCTGCCATTTGGTTATCTTCTCATAGAACGTGGTGAAATACACATTTATCAAACTTGGCGGAGGTTATCCAGACCGCTTCTTGATAAGGGCGAAGCGATTCCTTCTTGTTCTCCCAATCACAGGTTGCTTGCCAAATTACTAAGGTTGAATCTCCGATGACTGTGACTTCCTTGGTCTTCACCTTTCTTAACGCTTCCAAGTCGAACAGGCATGCTTCGTATTCTGCTACGTTATTCGTGACCGGGAACTCCAGACGCTTGGATAGTGGAATGATCTCATTATGGGGTGTGATCAAGACTACGCCCAGGCCTGCTCCATTTGCAATTCATTGCACCGTCAAAGTACATGGTCCATTCTCTCTTGACTTCTTCTACCAAAGAAAACTGTTCATATGGGAATTCCAAGTTTTCCACATAATTTGAGTCCATTGCCTGATTGGCTAAGAATTTAGCTACCGCTCAGCCTTTAATGTGTTTCCTGGTGATATACTCCATGTCGAACTCGAAGAGGAGTTACAACCATCGGGAAAGCTTACCTAGGGGACTAGCATAAGTATCTCATGGGGTCGACCTTAGCCACTGCTTGAACTCTATAAGATTGGAAGTAGTGGTGTAGTTTTTAGTCAGCCATACCATTATCGTGTAAATTTTCTCCACGATCGTGTATTGGGTTTCATACTCTAGCAACTTCTTCCTTAAGTAGTGTATTGCATGCTCCTTCTTGCCATCATTCTCTCGTACTAGCATTGCCCCAATTGAGGATTCTTCAACGGCCAAGTAGAGAGGACGTCCTGGAATGGGGGGCTTTAGAATGGGAGGCTTGATCTGGTATTGCTTGATTTTTTCAAACGCAATATGAAATTGGTCATTCCACACTACCGACTGCTGTTTTTATAGTAACTTAAAGATTGGCTCGCAAATGGTAGTTAAGCAGGCGATGAATCTACTAACATACTGCAGGGATCCCAAGAATGATCGTACTTCCTTCTCTATCTTCGGTACAGGCATTTCCCTGATGGCTCGGCTCTTATCGGGGTCCATTTCTATCCCATTTTAACTCACTATATACCTCAGTAGCTTTCTTAAGGTGACCCCAAACACGCACTTCTTCGGATTCAAGCGTAGGTTATACTTCTCGATTCGGGTAAGAAATTTATCGAGGACTACCGGATGTTCTTCTCGAGTGTTGGACTTGACTAGCATATCATCCACATACACTTCTACTTCCTTATGGATTAGGTCATGCAGTATGGCTGTTGCAGCCCTTTGATAGGTTACCCCGGTGTTTTTTAACCTGAAAGGCATAACCCTGTAGCAATAAACCCACCATTCCATGATGAAGGCGGTTTTAATCTTGTCTTCGATAGCTATGAAGATCTGATTATACCCTGAGAAACCATCCATGAATGAGTACATAGCGGCTCATGCAACGTTATCGACCAAAACATCGATATGAGGAAGGGGGAAGTCGTCTTTCGGGGAAGCTTTATTCAGATCTCGAAAATCCACACAAACTCAGACCTTGCCATCCTTCTTTGCAACTAGTACAATGTTGGCAAGCCATGTAGGGTACTCTACCACCTCCAAAAACTTGGCATCTATTTTCTTGGCTACTTCCTCTTTCACTTTCTCATCCCATTCAAGTCGTAGTCTCGGCAACTTCTGCTTGATAGGTTTGACTTGTGGATCGGTCAGAATTCTATGTTCAGCTATCTTTCTATCAACACCCGGCATGTCATCATAGAACCATGTAAATGCTACCATGTGTTTTCTAAGTACATTTATTATCTCATGTTCTTCCTCAGGATTCAGATCACTCGAAATCATCACCATTTTAGGCGATTCATCAGTACTTAAATTGATTTCATGCAATGAAGTATCAGTTATGCTAAAAATGTTATGTGAATGATCATGAAAATGCATGCTGCCATTTGGCTTAACATCATACAAGTAAGCAAAGTTCTGATTCATTAATTGAAATTCCTCATAGGCGGAATTGTTAACATAAAAAATGTTTGCAATATTAAAGATTACATTATCAGCATCATTCTCCTCCACAGGTAGAGGGTCTTCATTCATCACAGTGGCTGGCTCTTCAAGGGTGGGCTCAGCAAGTCCTGCTTTCTTCTCCATGGTAGCAGTTTTGGTGATGACCTCTGTGGCTGCTGCTAGCTGCTCCTTGGCTCTCCCATCCTTCTTCTTCATCAGGACTACAAGGGCTTTGGTGATGGCCTTGATAGCATCCTGAACTTCATCTTTCATGGGTTCTGATTCAGGTTCGTCTTTAATGAACATCTTGTACTTCCCCTTATCCTTGGCAGTTGCAACTACCGCCTCTAGAGCTATAACTTGTACCTCTTCAGAGCGACCAACCTTTCCTGAGCCATCCACAGACTTAATAGTCTGAGCTATCATACACTCCTTTGAGAAGTTAAACACTTCGAAGATTTCAAACCCCGGAACAGACTCTTCTCCTATTAGCACCAGTTTACTATCCCCCAAGTATTGCTTTTCCCCTTCATTGGTGTACACACTGACCATATTGTAGAAGGATGGTCTTTTATGTTTGTAGATTTTATACTTGGGGGTAAATCCCAATCTAGCTCTAGGGGTTAGCAAGAGAGAATCAATGGCTTCCACCATCCCCTGGTGATATTTTCTGAGTCCTTTCCCAAAAATGAAACCCTGTTTCTTCGTTTTCTTTTTCAGGCATACCGAGAAATGGCGATATCCCATGGGAATCTTCTTCCACTTCTTCTCCTCTTATTAGCCAATCATGGCCACCCTTGGGCCTTATTCCCCGAAAGTTGCTGCCGCCATTGCGGATTCTTCATCCGGCTCTATAGTAAGTAGCTTCCCTTGATGAACCAGTTTTATCTTCTAGTGGGGTGTGGAGGGGACAGCGCGATGGGCATGGATCCAAGGTCTTCCCAGTAGTAGGGAGTATGAGATAGGTATGTCCAGCACGGTGAACTTCAATTCGAACTTCACCCCTTTTACTGTCAAGGTCGTAGTGAATGTTCTTACCAACAGCGCATGGAGTCATCATAGGCCCGGATAACAGTATCTGACCTTTCCAGCATAGCGTCACTCAAACCTAGGTAAGGTCGCACCTTTAGCGGGTACAAGTTCAGAGCCGAACCATCATCCACCATGATGCAGGAGATTGATCTATCAAAAATATTAACCCTAATAAAGAGGGCCTTGTTGTGGTTTCACTATTCTAGCAGTAGGCCAGACCAGTCGAATGTGATGGCTCAGCTTTTCCTCAAGGGTATCCCCTCCCCTATCACTGTGAACATCTCAACCACTGAAGTAGTCGATGTCACTTCCATCTCCATCAACTTCTGTACTAACCCTCGACGATGTGCCTTGAAGAAGCGCAAAAGTTACCATATGATGTATTTGGACTGAGTGCTCTTAAGCTGGTTGACTAAGGGGTCCACTTCCAGCTCATCTTCATTAACAACAGGGGGCGGAGGTGGCTCTATATTATCCCTTGTGACTTCCTCAGCTGATGAATTCCCAAGTTGGATGGGATTGTTCCTGAAAACTCGACTACTACGGGTCACTCTCAATACTCCGTCTTCTATCACCCTTGTTTCAGTGAGTGTTTACCATGGGTACTATGGCTGCTCTTTTCTCCTCTTAACACTCTCTAATTAATAAGAGTCCAGGTTAATTGAACCCTTACCGTATACAATTCCTCACCCTCCACCTAACGGGTGCCATCTCTTTCTCCCCTCCTTTGGGACTTCAACACGTACCCATCCAAATCGATGGGCTTCTCCTTCACCTTCATCACTTTTGACTCTTCCTCCTTCTCTTTTCCTCTATCTGCAACGTACATAGACTCAAATAGATCATAATCATTTACCACGCTCTTAACAGACATTAGAACCGATCCCACCGAATTCACCCTAGGAGTAGACTGGCGAGCATATCTAAGACTTGGTTTTCATCAATCCCGGTGCCTATGACCATCACAAACTCTCTAGTCTCTTCCCCAATATGCCTCACAATGTGCTTCTCTTCCAACCTGGAATTGATCATCCTCACCGCTCCATCAAACTGTAGGAGCGGGTTGGTCTTCTTACTCGATTTCAATCTTGGCTTAGCCACCACCCCATCCTTAACCAGCTTTTGGATAGCCTTCAAAAGGTCATGGAAATTATTCGTGCAGTGGCCTATCATGACGTGGTAATTGCAGAAGTTTTGTTTATCTTCGCAGCTAGGCGGTGACCAGGTCTTTATCCTGTTAAGCTTCTTCAACTCCCGCATCTTAGTAAAGAGGAATTCAAGATTCACTTCATATGGAGAGATCTCATGGTATTCTTCTTTGATAGCCTAACTACTGCTACTGGCTCGGACTGGACCAACTGGATCGCAGCTTGCTTACCCTTAGCCTGTGAGGGGTTGTAGGTTGATGATCCCGAGTCATTCTTCTTGAACCACGTCTTATTAGCAAGTTACACCACGGGTGTCTCTTGGGACTCTATCCACTCCAATCTTTCGGCCTTCTCAAATAGCTCATTGTAGGAGGAAAAGGTATCCGTCCCCAACCTTTATCTGTATGTCAACTAGGCTCCGACTAGCAAATTCATGATCATCTCTGACAGGCTGAGATGATCCTTCAATAAGACATGAGTGGCCATCCACCTGCTATTGTAAGGTTTAAACATCTCTCCAGGCTTTTGCTTTATGGCCTCCAGGTTTTGCATAGTTATCTTCATTTAGGAGTTGAAGCCGTATTGTTCCACCAGAGCTGTAGACAGTCGCTCCCAGTTATGAGACACCTATATGGGTAAATTGTTATACCATTGGTTAGCCGGAGCTGCCAACGTTACTATAAAGATCTTGGCCAGCATCTTGTTGCTGACTCGATGAGCATGCATTACTGTCTGGTTATTGGTTTGGTGGGCCTGGGGGTCTCCTTCCTCATTGAACTTCACTAGCTCTGGCATTGAGAATTTCTCAGGGAGCCATTCATCACTTGGTGCCACGGGTGGCGCTGAATTACTGGTGGTCTGGAAGCCTGGATGCTGAGCGGTGTGGGTTGCCAATAATTGTTACCACAACTCTTCTATGCTAGGCTGGGGAGCTGAATAGCCCATTTCTGGCCTAGCTTGGCTACCAAACTTATTATACAGAGTTTGGGGATATATAAGACCCCTAGGAAGAAGTGTAGAAGTTGGTTGGGCTGAGAATTCACCCTGATACTATATCACTAGAGCATTAACATTCACGACATAACCAAAAGATGGAGCTTGGAAGCTTAGAATAGCCCCGGACGGGGGAAAGAACCCTTGTGTGGTAGGGTTGACACCAAAAGAGGCCCCTCCTGGCCTTAATGTTGCTGCAAACTACTGATAACCCGGCTAAAACACTTGCTGATAGCTCGATTGCCCAGGTAGAACTGACTGATCCACAACCCACTAATCCGCGCTAACTCTTACCTGGCCACTACCTCTTGAGACCTGGCCTGCTCCGCGATTAGCTTATCCCAATCTAGGTGGCAATTGGAATTAACCTACTACTTGAGAGCCTCCTGCGCCGAGCTGGCCGTTAAATGATGGAAATGTGTGAGAAGCAGAGCCTAGCCTCCTCACCGTAGGACGGCTTGCGTTGATAGGACCTTGAAGATTCCTGATGAGCTCTTGATCAGATTGCCTGACCTCTGGTTGTCTAGGACGAGAGTGGAGCGAATTGATCGCTGTAGAGAATCACCAAAAGTGCATTGGCTATGTCTTGACTTGACCCAAACTACGGGGCCACAGGCTTATCCTGGACTTGTTGATCATTTCCCCCTGAAACATTCTGCTGATCTACCATCCTGAGAATCTATTCTGAATCAAAAACTGAATGCTGCTCCTAATTGAACCCTAAACCTGAATCTGAATATGAACCTGTACCCTCGTTGGAATCTGTATGCGAAAGACCTTCGATGAACGATTCTGCTCGGTGAGCCACAGTGGGAGAGATTCAGATGAGCCGATGAGCTGACCTCATCCAAACCTTAACTGAAGAAGATTCAACAACCACAATGGGAATGAAATGCATGCTTGACTAAGTTGAGACTGATGCGTGAAATGTTCATGTAATGGCTGCGACACAAGGGTTAGCATGCTATGATGATGAATAAAATCATTACCGACCTAGAGAGCTAGCTAAAGGAAAAGTAGGTCAATCCTTTTGAAACAAAACAACGATGGTCACCTATTACCCTTGTGGTAACAAGCTATTCGAAATTGGTATGTTTGTCAATCCATTTAAAATAAACTAAACCGTAATTTAGGTTTACTATACTACTCGGGTGGCAATAATGAAGAGATGGCATCTTGGTGAGAAAAGTTGGTAAGTTTGCCAATCCTTTTGGAACAAACAGACCGAAAATGATAAGGAATCGCACATTATCCAAGTGATGATGCACTTTCGATTTTGAGAACTAATCATTGTGGATTGCTCTCGACATTTTCAAGTTGGGGTAAAACAATGTGTTATACCCTTTGGTATATGATCTCAAATAGGAGGAGGTTTTAGAACCGAGCTGGAATTGCTATAACCAAGGATGATCTTACCCTAAGTGACACCGTCTTATCGCTTTTTCGAATTCTAGGTTCGAGTTCAGGGTAAAACGATGTGTTATACCCTATGGCTTAGAAATCCATGATTTTAAGCGGATAGAGGTTCAAGTGTTTAGTAAGCACTACCTTGATCATGGGTAGTCCTAACCTTAGGCGACACTGTCTGTTCGCCACTTTTCTACTAATAAGTTTAATAACTTGTTTGAAAGATTTGGCTACACTCGTTTCGAAAGGCTTATCCTCAATAATGGTGCCAAAAACTTATTCACGTAAAATACAGGTATTGTCAGTACCTCTTATCAAGTAGAAAAATGATGAAAATGGCAAGTATACAGTTGCGATGTAGTTTTAAAAGATATCGAACCCACAAGGAAGGAACCAAGTCTAAAGATCAACAAGGGAAAACAGAGTAAATAAAATAAAAATAGATTGGGGGTTTTGGATAGGAAGATTAGAATAAAAAATGAGTAAATATAGATGTGGAAGACTAGATAATCTAAATATAGAGATTTTCCCTACGAACAAGTATAGTAGAGAAAATATGCAAGTTCAATAAAGATGTTACGATTCACTAAACTAATCTAACAAACTCTGTTCAAAACACTCAAATGTTCAATGATTCGCTGTAGAGCAACCCATGAAATAACTTTTCTAAACCTAGCGCAAACAAATTAAGACAATTATATAAAACTGGACAACATCAATACTATGCTTAGTTAGGGTCGCTCTCACATAGCCACATTTAGAAAGTTACCATTCCAAAAATGTTGGCTCACTAAACAGCGTTATATCAAAGATCCAGTGATTATACACGATATTGTTAACCCGAATCTACTCTTAAAATTAACTCCAACGCATATAACTTGATTAATGTAAAAGACTTAACATGAAATACACATTATGACACATAGACATATCATAAACTTCGTAATAGAAAGTATAAGTAGAAAGCAAAGCAAAGTTGTAAGGTATGCAAGTGAAAGTTAAAGTTGATTAAACTGTATCCACTCTTTAATGGGAGTTGTCAATTCCCGCAATTCCCGCGTCTGCTTTGAATTAGGTCTTGGCCCGTACAGAACCTCTGCTAGGATGCTATTCTTTGAGAATATCGAACAAAAGAATATTGAAGAATGAAAACTTTTATTGATAAGTGATTTGCACGTACACTTATACAACAATCGGTTGAGAATATAGAGAAATCTAGTGATTGAAACAAGGATTCGAATCACTTAAACATTTTCTCGCTAACACTTATAAACGTAGTGAAACTAGATATTTATTCTCTATCTATACACTATGCACCATCTTTCACCCCTTTCTTCTTGCATGAAATTAGTGAGGTTTGGAGCCTTATTTATAGAGTTCGAAGGGTTGCATCTATCCAAACGAATAGTCTTGTCCATTGGTGAATGATTACATCTCTTCATTGTGATTATTTGGGAAGCTTTGATATAATCCACAATGGATAGACACCTTTTCATGATTGGTTGACTTCTGATAGGTGTCTTATCATTGGTAGTTGATAGCGGTTGATCATGCTTATCTAGAGGTTGGTAGCTAAGAAGATAAAACCAGAAAACCATCCAAGTCGCGATCGTGATATATTAGTCGCTTCCGTGAATCTTTGATTGGCAAACTTCTATTTCTGAATTATACAAGTCGCGACCGTGAATGATTGTCATGATCATGAATTGTGTTTTTCTTCAGAATTCTTCTTGTAACTTCACCGATCTTTGATAGCTTCGATCCTAAGCCAAATCTTTAAGTTCCACACATCTTTTTGGACCTTTTTCACTCTTTTTTCATAGAATTCCACTTTAGATCATTTTACTCCCAAGATTTACCTAGTATCTGCATTTGTATAAAAAACAACTACAAACCATGTGAAATCTTTTATATGAAGTATAAAAATGACTTAATTCATAGTGTTAAATGTGTAAAATTATAATGATAATAAGTGTAATTATACACTTATCATACCCCCACACTTAACTTTTGCCTTGTCCTCAAGGTAAATTCAACAAAAGTGTATAAATTGGTAAACAAGTTCATACCTCATTTGGCAAAAGACTATTGTAGTGAGTACCACATTCCCACGTCACAAAGAATTCAAGTAGAAGCTCAAAATTTCCCACAAATTAGTAATGTGCAATTTATATAAATTAGTTGCATACCTTTGTTCTTAATGGAGAGTCAACCAAATTGCATCTTCATATAAGCATTCTATGCATACTCAAATATTACCTTCTCTTAAGCATAGTAAAAAGTATAAAGGACATAGAAAGCACACTTTGATTAATTTCTCTCAAGGCATTTTTAGGTAACCTAGTATGTTAAAACACTCTTAGTGGTTGCATTTTATACTCCATACCACTCTCCCCTTTTTTAGTGGTTGCATTTTATGCTCCATACCACTCTCTCATTTTTTTCTTTTAAGCATATGTTTTTGAAGTACTTTGTACTTTGCACCCATTTTTCATGCTATGCTTTCTTTTCTTTTTTTTACTCAAGGAATGGTTGCAGTTTCTGCTCTGTACCATTCCTCACCTTTTGCATAACTCATTGGTTATCCTCTCTTTATTTTGATTTTTCATTAATACCCTCATCCTTTATTGATTAATTTCAAAGTATTATGGCTATAGTTTCCCTACACTTTAAGCACACTCAATACTTATAGGACTTATTCGAGATTTGCATATAGAACTCATAGTAAGATTACCATTAGATATTACTCCATTTAAACTTATCGAAAGCATTAAAATAGAACTATATAACTTATATAATTCATGTTGCATCGAAATATAAATCGAAACTTACTTAGAATGTTACTCTTGAATGTTACTGACCACTCATCCTTGCCAATTTGGTAAATGTTGTGCACTAACATCAAACTTGTAATAATTAACACTCACAATAACCTTGTACTAATGTTAGTAAAGTATAAGAATAGATAATGTATAAATGTCATGAAAATAAAAAAAAAATTCAAATTCTTCAATTATTTTATTTTATTTATTTCTTTGGATTTTACAGGATTTTTACAAATGCACCCCCACACTTAAAGAATACAATGTCCTCATTGTGAGACATTTTAATAAAAATCTAAATTTTTAACAAACAACTAGTCTAAAAATTTGAAAAAGAAAAGTAAAGAAAAGAGAAAACCCATTTGTTGTGAAGGAGAATCTAGGACCCAAGTTGCGAACACGAAGGCCTGTCGCGATCGTGACTTCCTTCAAAACAAGAATAGAAGGTTTTGCTGTATAACATCACGAGCGCGACATGTATGTCACTGTCGTGAACTTCTTCAATTCTTCAAATTCTTCAAATTTTAGACTCTGTACCTAGAAAAACTTATAAAAATAAACGTATTAAATATAATTGCCTTCCCCGGACAATTCGATCTCTAGAATGCACTTGCCTTCCCCAGTAACGGTGTGAAAAACTTGTTCACCACTATTCTACTGATAAGTTTAATCAATAATGGTTCCAAAATCTCATGAACTATTGGTTAATAACTGCGCCAAAAACTTATTCACAAATAAATGTAAGTGTTGTCAATACCTATTATCACATAGAAAAATGATGATAACTACAAGTATATAGTTGCGATGTAGTTTTAAAAGATATCGAACCCACAGGGAAGGAACCAGGTCTAAAGATATGGAAGGGAAAGATAAAATAAGGAAATAAGAATAGAATTGATATTTTTGGGTAGGAAGATTAGAATGAAAAGTTGAGTAGATAAAGATGTGATAGATTAGAGACTCTAAATAAATAGATTTTCACTACGAACAAGTATAGTAGAGAAAACATGTAACATCAACTAAGATGTTACGACACACTAGACTAATCTAACAAACCAGTTCAACATACTCAGATGTTCAATAATTCACCATAGAGCAACACATTAAATAACTTTTCTAAACCTAGCGCAAATGAGATAAGACTATTATATAAACCTGGATAACATCAAAACTATGCTTAGTACGGGTCGCTCTCACATAGCCACATTTAGCAAGTTAACATTCCAAAAATGTTGGCTCACTAAATAGCGTTATATCACAAATCCAGTGATTATACACGATATTGTTAACCCCGAAACTACTCTTAAAATTAACGCCAACACATATAAATTGATTAACATAAAAGACTTAGCACGAAATACGCATTATGACACATAGACATATCATAAACTTCGAAATAGAAAGTATAAGTAGAAAGCAAAGCAAAGTTGTAAGGTATGCAAGTGAAAGCTAAAGTTGTTCAAATCGTATCCACTCTTTAATGGGAGTTATCAATTCCCGCAATACCTCCGTCTGCTTTAAATTCGGTCTCGGCCCGTACAGAACCTCCGCTAGGATGCCATTCTTTGCGAATATCGAACAAATGAATATTGAAGAATAAAAACTTTTATTGATAAGTGAAATCTAGTGATTGAAGTACACTTATACAATAATCGCTTGAATACGTAGAGAAATCTAGTGATTGAAATAAAGATTCGAATCACTTAAACATTTTCTCGCTAACGCTTATGAACGTAGCGATCTCTCTATCTATACACACACTATATCTCTCTCATGTACTCTAATATTTTCCCTCTATCTCTCTGCCCAAAATTGTGATGGATTAGAGCCCTATTTATAGAGTTTGAAGGGTTGCGTCTATCCAAACGAAGAGTTGTGCCCATTGGTGAAAGATTGCATCTCTTCATTGTGATTGTTTGAGAAGCTTTGATATAATCTACAATGGATAAACACCTTTTCATGATAGGCCAATTTCTGATAGGTGTTTATTCATTGGTAGTTGATGGCGGTTGATCATACTAATTTGGCGGTTTGGTAGTTAAGAAGATAATACCAGAAAACTGTCCATGTCGCGACCTCGATGTACATGTCATGACCATGAATCTTTGTTGGCAGATTTCTATTTTTGAAGTGAACAAGTCACGACCATGAATGAATATCACGACCGTGAATTGAGTTTTTCTTCAGAAATCTCCTTGTAACTTTACCGATCTTCGACAGCTTCGATCTTAAGCCAAATCTTTAAGTTCCACGCATCTTTTTGCACCTTTTTCACTCTTTTTTCATAGAATTCCACTTTAGTTCATCTTACTCCCAAGATTTACCTAGTATCTGTATTTGCATAAAAAACAACTAAATTCCATGTGAAATCTTTTATATGAAGTATAAAAATGACTAAAACTATAGTGTTTATTGTATAAATTTATATGATAATAAGTGTAATTATACACTTATCATTAGCGAGAAAATGTTTAGTGATTCGAATCCTTGTTTCAAACACTAGATTTCTCTAGATTCTCGAGCGATTGTTGTATAAGTGTACTTGCAAATCACTTATCAATAAAAGTTTTTGTTCTTCAATATTCATTTGTTCGATATTCGCAAAGAATAGCATCCTAATGGAGGTTCTGTATGCGCTGAGACCGAATACAAAGCTGACGTAGGAATTGCGGGATTTGATGACTCCCATTAAAGAGTGAATACGGTTTGATCACCTTTAGCTTTCACTTACATACCTTACAACTTTGGTTTGCTTTCTACTTATACTTTCTATTTCGAAGTTTATGATATGTCTATGTGTCATAATGCGTATTTCGTGTTAATTCATTTATGTTAATCAAGTTACATGCGTTGGACTTAATTTTAAGAGTAATTTCAAGGTTAACAATATCGTGTATAATCACTGGATCTGTGATTTAACGCTGTTTAGTGAGCCAACATTTTTGGAATGGTAACTTGCTAAATGTGGCTATGTGAGAGCAATCTATACTAAGCATAGTATTAACATTGTCCAGGTTTATATAATTATCTTAATTCATTTGCGCTAGATTTAGAAAAGTCATTTCATGTGTTGCTCTGTGATGAATAATTGAACATCTGAGTGTTTAGAACCGAGTTTGTTAGATTAGTTTAGTGAATCGTGACATCTTTGTTGAACTTGCATTCTTTCTGTGCCACACTTATTTCGTAGGGAAAATCTATATATTTAGATTCACTAATCTTTCATACCTATATTTACTCATTTTTCATTCTAACGCTTCTTTCCTAAAACTTTACTTCATTATATTTTATTTTCCTTGTTGATATCTAGAACTAGCCCTTCCCTGTGGGATCGATATCTTTTAAAACTACATCGTATCTGTATACTTGCAGTTATCATCATTTTTCTATTTGATAAGAGGTACTGACAACACCTATAGTTTTTGTGAACAAGTTTTTGGCATCATTTATATATAGCCAAATCTCGTGAACAAACTATTAAACTTATCAGTAGAAAAGTGGCGAACATAGAAGATGATAAAAAGCAAGAAAGAGAAATTGCTAGGAATGAAGGAAGTAGTTCAACCAATCTTAAAAGGAAGTTGAATGAATTACTGGAGGAACAAATCTCTTTTCATCGCAAGATTAGCAATATCCATATTTTGGTATGTGATGTTGAAAGGGATTTGCGAGGGTCATGTTATAAGATTGATCAGATGATTGAATCATTCATTTCCACCTGAACAAGTTTCTTATCTTTTCATTTTAGAAAATTTGTATAGGTAGATTTCAATTTGTTTTTTTTGTTTCGTATTAGTTGTGTTTGTTTGTTTGTTTGTTGTTTGTTTTCTTTTGTTATGTTTGCTTGTAAATATTTGTTAAATATGGAAATAAATTTGAACAAGACATTGATGTTCAATTGCTATCATCACCATGATTACTCAAGGTATAATAGTAACTATTTATCATTTGTATTTAACAAAGTTTTTTTGTGTTTCTAAGTTTTTATAGGTATAAGACTAAAAATTGAAGAAATTTGAAGAGCAAAGAATATCGCGATCGCGACTCAGTTCACGCTTATGATCACTGGATATCAAAACATCCTGTTTCTATCGTGAAGAAAGTCATGATTGTGACTGGCCTTCGCGATCATGACTGGGGAAAATATAACCATTACAGATCATGAACAGACATGCGACAGATGTCCGTAACTACCATTAACGGCAAGTTTTTAGCCTAAACAGCTAAAATCCCATCTATGACCAATTAGAGACCCATTAAACCTCTAAAAATAGGTCCAAGTTGAACCCTAGACACCACACCTTCTAAAAAGCCTACAAATTTCTGATTTTCTCATCTTCCACATTCAAGCATCTAAATCTTTTCAAACCTTTTTCTTCAAAACCAATATGACTCGTGTGAAGAGAGAAGCACATAAGAGAGGAGCCCAATCAATTTAAGAAGAATTTGATTATCCTTTCCCATTGAGGATAAGGGAAGAAGGCAAAAGATTTCAGAAGCTAAGAAAATTGGATATCACCGGAATGATATTCTTCGATTTAATCTTCTTGGAAACTCTTAATCTCCATGAACAGATGGAAGCCTAACTTTCGGCTCTTGGTCGTACAAGATTTGTGACTTTGTGCTTTCAACAAAATCGAGATTGGATTCTTGAGTGTTTGGTAACATTCGATTTTGAAGATTCAAGGAAGAGGGCAATACAATTTCGTAATCAAGGATAACAATACACCGTCATGAGAGAGATGATGGGTGAATGGTTCAGTTTCGAGATTGCTAATTCATCGAGCATGATGGATTTGTTTCAACCTAATAGAGTTTATCGGGTAAGAGAGTCTTCGATCTCAAAAATTCTCCTAACAAACTTATTAAGGATGAATGTATTCTTCTTCTCCACAAATACCTTATGGATATCAAATGGGATATGATGAAGAAGAACTCAACGAGCATGAGAAGCAAGATTAAAGCGGCTGAGATTATCACTGCCATAATCTTGGGTACGAGAGAAGAACTCCCCTATGTCCAATAACCAAGTGAGTATTTTCGCTACATGGATGGAAATTATTGGAAGAATACCGAGCCACTCCAAGAACATGAAGGTGTTTATTCTTTTTATTCCTATTCAAACCGCACCAAGAAACTCAACTTAACTCAAGAAGATTCTTCCATCGAACCATCTGATCCATTCGTAAGCCATCGCAAAGGAAAAGCCCGATGACCGAAATAGAAGAAGATGATGAAGAAGAAGAAGCTCCGGAAGATTAGAAGGATAGCATGCAACTAAAGTTGGATAATTGCTAAGAGAAACTTGGAGTTATGAAGAAGGACATGAAGATTCTGAAGAAAAGTAGTAAATCGATGCTTTGAAAATTACTTTCATTCTTTGGAAAACAAAATTGTCAATTCACTCATAGTCCACCGGATTCTCTTTCGCAATAGAATGGGTTTATTCTTTTCTTTACTTTATCTTTTTCAATTCTATTTTTAGACTAGCTTTAGCTTTAGTTTTTGATTTTTATGATGTCTCACAATGAGGACATTATGTTCTTTAGTGTGGGGGGACATTTGTAAAAATCCCGTAAAAT